>CBVK0100692196.1:0-11191 GCA_900067695.1 Picea abies | reverse complement strand
TGCTGAACCGCTCTTCCGATCTCACAAGTTATTTAATGACTATGGGTTCAGCAACAGTATATTGGAATTGTAAAAAGCAGACAACAATTGCCAATTCTTCAGCAAAGGCAGAGTACATATCAACTTTGGAAGCAGCATGTGAGATTGTATGGCTACATAGAATTTTACAGGATCTTAGTGAAACTCAAAAATTACCAACTACCTTATTGATCGATAGTCAGTCAACAATAAATATGGAAAAGAATCCATTATTTCATTCAAAGACTAAACATGTCGACACCAAGTACCACTTCATCATATCGCTCATCATCAAAGACATCATCAAGCCTCAATTTTGCCAATCTGAAGATCAAACTTCAGATATTTTTACCATACTTCTTGGTAGAATAAAGTTCACTGAGTTCATCACTAAGTTCAGAGATTAACTTGGTATTTGTAAAAATGAACTTTCGAATTAAAGGGGGGATTGTTAGCCTCATAATCCTAAATTTCTATAGTCTAAGTATTTTCTAGTATAAATGCTTTTAGAAATTAGTTTATTCTAGTTTGTTAGGATAAGGACACCTAGATTCTATGTAAAGGAC
Organism: Picea abies; assembly: GCA_900067695.1. Classification (NCBI taxonomy): domain Eukaryota; kingdom Viridiplantae; phylum Streptophyta; class Pinopsida; order Pinales; family Pinaceae; genus Picea; species Picea abies. Next base: position 10,607 of record CBVK0100692196.1, on the reverse strand, counting down.
ACATATCATACTCATGTGATTATGTGATTGGTTGTTCTCCTATATTTTACTTTAGAGTTGAGATATATAAACTAGCTCCTTCTTCAAGTGAGGTTAAGGAGTAAATTATGAGTTCTCACTTCAGATTGTAATCAAATTTTCCTTAACAATAAAATTACGTGTCTGAGGACACGTTGTCAATAGAACATTCTAATTGACCACTACTGAGAGTGAATTACAAGAAGAATGACTTTCCTAGACCATTCCCCCACACTATCCATAAGGGGAATCGTTGTCTATGGTACATCAACAATTTATCGGGCCATTTTCATTACGAAAAAGACTGTTCGATCTAGGCCATTTTCATTACGAAAATGACTGTTCGATCTGGGCCATTTTCCAAACTGGAAAATGATTATCCCTCAGATATATCAAACCACTTTCCAGACTAGAGGGCAACTTCCCAACCTGGACCATTTTTTGAACTAGAAAATGACTTCCCATAAATCAATAACATATCAGTGCTCCCTCCCAGCCTGGGAGTAATCTCTTCCTTTTCCAATAAGTAAGTCATCTCCACGAGTACCATCTTGTCCCTTAAGTACACAAACTTTTCATCTTGTATAGAGGATTTACCAAAATGTTTGATATCTTCTCATCTATGGAGATATACTGGAAAACCACTTCTTCCCTCTGGACTCTATCATGGAGAAAATAATACTCGATCTCAATGTGCTTCAACCTATCATGGAACATTGGGTTCTTTGAAAGCTTCACGCATCTTTGATTATCACAATATATCACAGTCAAATCCAGCACCTAATCAGAAAGTACAGAAACCAGCTTATGGAGCCACATTGCTTCCATAAAAGCATCACAAGCTGCAATATACTCTGCTTCTACAGTGTTGAGTGCGACAGAATTTTGTTTCTTGCTATCCCATGACATCGTGGAAAAGCTCAAACTTAAACATATCCAAGTAGCACTTCTTCTAAAACTGGAGAGAGATCTTCGATGAGAAACCGTAATCCCTTCGTGGTGTAGATTGTCGCCGACCAGACAAAGAACCCTTGCGCGGAGATTCACCAGCACCAATCATGACCATTCGGCCCCCACTGATACATCGATATGGGTGAAGAAGAGGGGGGCAAACCCCCCTCATACTGCAATGTTGTGGCCAATGATAGATCAGGTACCAGAGCAAAGAGACCCACTTTCTAGCTGCCACCGTAGGTATGAGAGCAGCTCCTAGCCAGGGAACAAGGCCTCGGAATGGAAATGGAGATAGAAGTTGGAACCTCTCAACCAAAGCCACCCCGGGGTTGGGAACCAGGAAAATGCATTCCACAAATGGAGAAACCGCCGAGATACCTCATCAACTCAACTAGGGTTGGAGAGCACACACAATTTATGAGAGAGCACGCCCTCATTGGCAAATTTCTGGGACTTTGGCCAGCAGAGAGGGACCTCAACAAGTGGATCAAGCACTGGTGGAATCCCAAAGGGGATTATTAGGTCCAACTCAGCTCCAAAGGTTTCTTTACAATCATTCTATACAATCTAGAGGACAAGGACAGGATCTTTGAAAATGGGTTGTACTTCTACAACTCGGCAGGGCTGTTCCTATGCTTCTGGACTAAAAGATTTAGCCTGGACAAAGAAGATTTCACCATGGCCCCTGTATGGATCCGCCTATACTCCTTGTGGCAAGAGTTCTGGCTGGAAGAGATTCTAATGGGCATAGGAAATACCCTCAGGTAGTATGTCAAAGCTTCAGTAGCCACAAGACAGCGAAAATATACCTCATATGCCAAGATCTGTGTTTACTTGAATATCTCCAAAGAACTCCCTGGAGCGGTGACCCTTGAATACCAGGATGAGGACTGGCAACAAACTCTGGACTACGAGCACATTCCCTTTAGATGCAGGAGATGCCATGAGCACGGCCACTTATATCGTGATTGCCCTCTTATCAAACAAGCTACCAGAGCAAACGACACCACACAGAAGGATGGATTCACCATGGTTGCATCAAAAAGGAGAAACCCACCAAGGAAGCAGATCCCGGACTCCAGAACAAAAGTCACAACCAAAAACTCTTATGAGATTTTGGATCAGCTGCCCGAAGATGAGGAAATTCAGGACCCACACAAGGACTCTCAACAGCCACAAAAAAACTGCCCAAATCCTAACCCTTCTCCCCAAACTTGTGAAACCCACATAGAAGAAAGAGGAGAAGGGGATGGGGATACCCCAATGTTGCTGGATGACCGAGATCTAGCAGGGATAGATCTGGAAAAGCTGGAGGAAGCCCTAAATCAAAAGGACCTGCAAACCCTCCCTGAAGAACAATTGCGCAAAGTACATAAGGTATTTCTCAATTCCTCAACAGGATCTATAGCACGCCTGGGCATAGCAACAGAATCGAGCTCTGGCTCGAAGAGAGTCCTTCGAGAAAACAAAAGAAAAGGAAGAAAAACTGTGCACCAACTGATCAAGGAAGCAGGCAACCTTATGATAAATTCAGGTCAGATCCACAAGCTCTCAGAGGGATACCTCCACACAACACCACCCTCTTAATGATGAATATCATCACCTGGAACATTAGAGGGCTTAATGGTAGATCCAAGAAAAGGATCCTCCAAGACTGCATCATAGTAGAAAAACCAGATATTCTGCTGCTACAGGAAACTAAATGCCGAGGAGCAGAGGCTGAAACAATCTTTCAGCGCATATGGCGAGAATGCAACTCCATAACAACAGATTCCACAGGTGCCTCAGGTGGCCTTGCTATCTTATGGAACCCATCCAACATCACTATCAGCAAACCCTTTACAATGATAGGCACAATAATGGCTCACTTCGAGGTCATCGGCTCGAATCAGGAAGGAGACATCACCAATGTCTACGGGCCTCACAACAACCAGAACAAAGATAAATTCATGGAGCAGCTTGAATTGATCAAGACCCTGGAAACAACTCAAAAATGGATCTTAGAAGGTGACTTCAACATGATCTTGATGCTGGAGGAGAAAATTGGAGGCTCCAAAAAACTAGAGCAAGACAGTGGTAAGTTTAAAGCTCTCATTGATCATCTAAAATTAGTAGATATAGAAAATAGCAATGGTACTTTCACCTGGTCTAATCGCAGATCAGGCAACCAACACATTGCATGCCGACTGGATCGCTTCTTAGTCACCGAAGAAATAATGGAATCAGGCTCATATCTGGAAAGCCTCATTATACCAAAAGCAGGCTCAGATCACTGACCCTGGCTCTTCAGCTAGACATGGGAGAGCTTCCCAAGTATAAGCCTTTTTTCTTCGAGAAATTCTGGCTATCGCATCCAGATTTTCAGCAGCTAGCCAAATCCTAGTGGGAGCAGGCAGAAATAGACCATGGCTCCAGCATGTACAAATTCCAGCAACGCCTTAAAAACTTCAAGCAGATGCTGAAACAATGGAACAAAAATTGCTTTGGCAATATACTTCAAAGTATAAGGACCATAGAAAGTAGGCTGGGGGAGAGTCAAAAAATATTCATTTCCGGATCCAGAACCACAAAATTAATGAAGGAGGAGGAGAAGCTATAGGAACAACTAGAAGAAAGAAGGAAACAAGAGGAAATCTTATGGAAGAAAAAATCCAGAGTGCAATGGCTCAAGGAAGGGGAGAAGAACAAAAAAAAATTTCATAGAGCTATGATTCATAGACGACATGTCAATAGGATCACTCACCTGGAGGACATTCAGGACAACATAATCAGGGAACACTCCAAAATCGAGGAGGAGTTGCTCAAGTACTACCAAGACCTTCTAACAGAACCGAAGAAGGATAGAATGAAAGCCATATGAAGAGTCACCGGACATACACCATCACTGGTAACCCCAGAGAAAAATGCAGCTTTAACTCGGCCCATCACCCAAGAAGAAGTAGATCAAGCAGTAAAAACCATGCCTCCAGGAAAGGCCCCTGGCTCGGACGGATTTACCACGGATTTTTTCCACCACTGCTGGGACCTGGTCAAAAAAGAAGTGTGGGAAGTGGTAGAGGAATCAAGAGCTTCAGGCATGGTCCTACCATCTCTGAATTCCACCTTTCTCACCCTCATTCCGAAAGAAGAACGAGTCACAAACCCCAAACAATTCAGACCCATAGCCCTGTGTAATGTTATCTACAAAATTATAACGAAGGTAATAGCCAATCAACTCAAACCCATTCTACCATTTTTCATTTCCAAGGAACAGGCAGGGTACGTAAAAGGGAGACATATCATGGATAGTGTCATTTTATCCCACGAGATCATCCACTCCCTCAAGACTTCAAGAACTCTAGGTATGCTAATCAAACTCGATCTTTCAAAAGCTTTCGATCGAGCCAATTGGCAATATCTCAGAGTTGTCTTAGACTCTTTTGGTTTCGATTAGGGTTGGGTAAATTGGGTCATGAATCTCACCTCCTCCACCTTCTTCTCCATTCTGGTAAATGGTGTACCATCCCAACCTTTCTCACCATCCAGAGGAATCAGACAGGTGAACCCCTTCTCCCCCTTCCTGTTTGTACTTTTGGCGGAAAGCCTGGGACGATACATCAAGGCAGCAATAACTGAAGGCTCCCTTAAAGGCCTGCCTCTGCACAATATTCAGCCAGCACCCTCTCATAGCCAATTTGTTTATGACACCCTCCTCTTGAACTCCCCCACGGTTAAGGAAGCTAATAAGCTCAATTCCATCCTTTCCGACTTCACCGAAGCCTCAAGCATGTCACTCAACTTGGAAAATTCCAAGCTCTACTTTTTTAATACCTTGCCTTCTATCCAACTTCATGTTTCCAAACTTCTGGGGATACCCAGGAGCTCCCTTCTGTCCAACTATCTCGGGGTTCCCCTCACAGGAGCGGCGGCTAGATCCATCTCCTGGGACAGCCTTCTCCTTTCCATTTCCAACAGGCTAAGCAATTGGACCTTTAGACCCCTCAATATTGCCTCTCGGCTGGTACTCCTCAAGTCCGTTTTGCAAGCTCTACCCACTTATCTCTTCACTGCTCTAGCTTCTCCCAAAAAAGTCATCAGAGCTATCAGAAACCTTCAGCGAAACTTTCTCTGGCACGGTCATCAACCCAACAAGAAATGGGCTCTAGTCAAATGGGATAGACTTTGCATGCCAAAAAGTCAAGGAGGACTGGGACTCTGGGATCCAGGGAAACTCAATCAAGTAATGGGAGCTAAGATCTAGTGGAGATGGCTAAAAACTCCAACAGTCACCTGGGCACAACTGTGGAAATGAAAGTACGCCCCCCTCACACCGGAAGACTAGCTAATCTGACATAACAATCGAATACATGGTTCCAACATCTGGAACACAGCTTGGAAAAATCGCACACTGGTACAGAATCATGCCTTCTGGGAGATAAGAGATGGAGAAAGTGCCCTATTCTGGAAAGACTCATGGCAGCAACTCAAACCCTTGGACGTAATGGAGGAACTATCCAATCTCAAAAGAGCCCTCCACCAGACTACCTCCCTAAGCATTAAGGACCTCTGGAAACCACAACCACAGCAGTAGCGGTGGCGCCAATGGAAGATCTCGAATCAAGATCTTGGGACCCAGGAAAATCTCAATCTGCAGAGCTGGCAATCTCAAGCCATCCATAAGAAAATACCCTATCGAGAGGGACCGGACATCCTGAGGTGGGGATACTCCACAGTCGGCATCTTCACTATCAAAGAAGCTTATTTACTGCAGGGAAATCACCAGGGACAAAAAAAGGAGCACATTTGGAGTAAAGTCTGGAACCCCACTCTCTGGCCTAAGGTCTCCACCTTCTTGTGGCTAGTGGTGCACAATAGAGCCTTAACGTGGGACAATCTAAGGAAAAGATTCTTCATCGGACCATCCCTCTACGTTCTCTGCTATCAATAGGAGAAAACTAAAGAAAACCTCTTTAACGAGTGTCACTACAGCCAACAGATATGGGACCAAGGAGTGCAAATAATGCGCAAATCCAACCAAAATCGGAGGAGCATCAATGACACAATCGAGAATTGGGATCGTAGCACCTATAACAACCCTATACTAAATCTCATCTGGCAACTTTTTCTGGGATTTATTCTCTGGAAAATTTGGAAGGAACAAAATAAGAGAATATTCCACTCCCAACCTTCCCTACTAGAGGCCACATGGGAGAAAATCAGCTCACTAATCAAGGAAACAATCAAGAGTAAGTCTTGGACAGAGGAAGATCTTCAATGCAACCCAGAGGAACAATTCACTCTTCAAAATTGGCAGCCCATACTAAATAATCAACCAGGACCAAGGAGTCATAAGTGTCAACCGACTAGTCCAACCAGCTGGACTCCCCCTCTAGCACAGTTCATCGAAGTAAATTTTGATGGAGCCTCCAAAGGTAACCCGGGAACAGCAAGATATGGGACAGTGCTCAGAAATTCCAGTGGCGAAATCCTTGGTCTGGATGTGGGATTCCTGGGGGACACAACCAACAACATAGCTGAGTTAGCAGGACTACTGCGGGGAATCCAAACAGCCATGGACAAAGGCTACCAAAGGATAATCTTAGAGGGGGACTTGCAAGTCATCATAAGGCTAACCACCAAGATTCTCCATGGATGAAACACTGCAAAAATCTCACCAAGCTGGAGACTCTCTAGTCTGCTCGAAGACTTCAGCCACCTCCTACAACCCCATCTCAGCATCATCACCTCCCATGTGAAACGGGACGCAAACAAGGTTGCGGATTGCCTAGCAAATGAAGCAGTCGAAATGGGTGTTGAACACTTTTGTTGGGAAGCCCACATCTCACCAGATCTAGATATCTTCACTCAGTGCCAAACCTTAGCCACCAAAGACCTTCAATCCCCGGATGGGGTGACACATCGGGCAATTGAGCCACGTGGGATCAGGTCGGGATGCGATATTAATGCATCTCCCGGCCAACATCCCCTCCGAATTTAACTTGCCATGGATATGAGCAGGCGCATTCAAGCAACGAGCCCCTTCGCGCAAGGGAAGGGTACCAGCCATCAACGCACTAACTAGCAGGCTTTAATGGTCATGGCAGACATGTTAGCACTAGTCCTCATCGCCCAAGTCAACAGATCAAAGCGCCAGTCGCTCTTGGCAGCCTCTGCTCCACTGGAACAGCATCATTGCCGCAGATTCTCCTCCACTCCACTGGAACAGTGGCAGCACCCTATGGCCTTGTCAGTGTTTTGGAGCAAAGCGATCTTTCTGGAAAGAACTCTGGCAATCTACCGGACCCCCACCATGCCTAGAGCGAGAGGGAAGCCGTGTAGGGGAGCTGCCTGGTACACGACTGAATCAAGGCGCCAGAGGAAAAAGAATTTTGAGAAATCCATAGCAATGGCAACCATCCGAAGGAGAAAGACACCATGAATGCCTCCAATGGCGTACGTGGAGGAAGTTACCCTGAAGGATGGCTTGGAGAGCGTCCTCGAGCACACTCTATTCACAGTGTCAGATAACTGGAACCCACCTTCGAAATTTGGTCCAGACAGCAAGCCTCCGACTGCAAGCATTCTTCCTGGCCCTAGCGCCACCAGCTTAGAGGAGCCTTACCCCACCTACTATGTCGAAGAGGAGATTCCTCCTGAACCACCCATGGAGGAAGCGTTGCAAGCACACAATCAATAGGTGCACACACATCATGAAGCAGACGAGACCACTCCCACGGGGTCAATCAACAGCCACAACCAGGAGCAGCCACTCTTCGCCGACTCGGGGTACCTCAATCTCATTTTTGAGGTGAGGAGTCTGTTGGATGATCAGATCTTCCGACTCGCATGAATTGACCAGAGACTCGACCTGCTCTTCGCGGCTCACTCTAGAACTCTTCCAAAGATACAATGCCCAACATGCGCGCAAGCCTATGCATTTCCAGCAGGATGGCGACAGCATGAGGACGAGGACAAGCACGCAGGATCAAAGGTTAAATGATGCTCAGGATTAGAATTTGCTTTTTTTGCTATAATTTAGGCTTCGGGCCAGTTAGCTCTCAGTTTTCTTAGAACTAGTTCATGACATCCAGTTCCATCTTCATGACTGATAGTCCTGGTTTCCTTCGGGCAGGACGATACACTGTTAATTTTGTTAATTTTTTGAATTGGGTAACACATGGCAAGGGATGCCCAGCTGTCCCGGTTTCCTATTTAGGCGGGACATCTGGCATCACAAATGGCTACTGTATTTTTCTTATGTTAATATAACAGGTCCTTTTTCTTAAAAAAAAAAAAAAAAAGTAGCACTTCTTCTATCATCTGTACTCCCTGCCCAATCTAAATCAATAAATTCATGCAGTTGTATATCATAACTCAAATGTCCCACAAGGAAAATATATGGTTGAGTATTCTCCAAATACATTAATGATCCAATAAATTGTCAGTACATGGATGGGTCTACTGGATTAGAGTCTCTCAACTTATTCAGATCTATCATCATGGGAGTTTTCCATGGATTTGCAATCCATAATCCCGGACTTCTGAAGAACCATTTTAATATAGTTCCTCTGTCGTAGGAATTTTTCACCACACTTCTATTGTACATGAGAGGATCTGCACCAAGTTTGCTTGAATCCTTACAAGGTATTATTCCATCTGCATACAAGGGTCTCTTTCTAGTATACCTCAAAACCTTGAGATTTCTCTACATACGCTTCTTATTTAATTACTCTATTGAGAAAACAATATTTACATTCATCTGATGTAAACTCCAACCCATGGATACTGTAGGAGATATAATGGCTTAGGTAGAGGTATGTCTAGTTAATGAAACAAGCTATCATCATAGTCTTCTCCCTCCTTTTGGGAGAACCCTCTAGACCTAAGTCTTTCCTTGTATCTATCAATGGTCAAGTATTTTTCAAAATTTCTCACATACATTTTTCTTCATCATAGATTCCTTCCATTCCTTCTTCTTGACTACTTCTAGTGGATTCAAACTGGTTCAACTGGTTGTTCTGGTTTTTTTTTTCTTTCTTGGAATCTTCATGTTCTTCCTCATGTTTTTCTTCAATGTTGAGTCCATGGAATATTCTATATATTGCATGCCCTTATTTCATGAAGGCTTCAACCTTCCATCATAGGAACATAAATGTAGATGGACTTCTTCTTGACTACTTCTAGTGGATTCAAACTGGTTCAACTAGTTGCTCTGATTTTTTCTTTCTTTCTTGGAATCTTCATGTTCTTCCTCATGTTTTTCTTCAATGTTGGAGTCCATGGAATATTCTATATATTGCATGCCCTTATTTCATGAAGGCTCCAACCTTCCATCATAGGAACATAAATTTAGATGGACAACCAAGAATATTGAAGGCTTGTTTTCAAAGAAGACTTCTTCTAGAGTCAATCTGAACACGTGTTGCTTATCATGATTGCTACTTCAAATGAAGAACATGAACAGATACTTTATGGTATTCACGGATTCTCCAATGGATCATATCATTGGGGATTATCTCCCTCCTAATCCCAGCTTCATTCTTGAATGAGAAATATGCATGCTCTTCTTTTGGAATTATGTGATCATCTCCCTCCATCTGAGAGATTCCATGCTTCCATCTGTTGCATCTTTCTTTTCTTTTTGCAAACTTTCACAAGCCTATTTTGGTTTCCTTTTGATTCCTGACTTCCTTTGAGTCTGACTCCTCTTAGTCTCTTTAAGTTTTTTTATATCTATTATGATTGTTGTCCATCTAGAAATTGTGTCATCCTTATAAACTTCTTCTATGGCAACTTCCGCAAGGATTGTTCATCAAACATATTTCATAAGGGTACCTTCCCAGAAAAAGAATGAAAAGAGAAAACTAGAAATATCTATCTAGAGGAAATGTTAGTTCAACTTATGAAAAAGTACAGTAAGCATCTATATCAATAGTATTCATATGCAGTCTAGTATTCATTGCACCTAGAAATAATATAATCTTTCAAAGACTACTTTCACGATTTTTATTGTAGAAACTATCACCCTTGATATACACAAATTTGAAGCTTAACAATTTAATCAAACCTGGAACCCAAAGCCTCAACTACTATGGAGGGTGTTCCTGTTCTTCTGAATGCACTAAATCCAAGATTACAGCTTGGACAAGGTCTCTAATACTTTTTCCTGCAAGCACACTCATGTTTTTCTAGATGATATTGTTGGACACACCTACCACACTTAGAAGGGGGGGTGAATGAGTGTGGGGATCTTTTTCCCAAAATTTCCCTCTTACACAAAACTCATTAGTTAGCATTCAACATTTACTCATTACTCATTGTTGTCATTAATAATCAGTTAGATGTGAATACATATCAGCAATATATCATCAACAAATCATCTCCACAAGGAACATAAGATGTATGTACATTTTTTCTTTTTATTATGGACTTCAATCCGGGGGGTTTTCAGAAACAACTGAATAGAGTAAAACTCTACAAGAGCACCAGCTCTATATGCAAAACTCATCTTACATTCTCATCACCAACTGAGATGAGGCAACAATCCTCAACAGATATCAATCTGTACCATAAACAAGAGCATCAACCATGCACCAACCTATGCCAAACAACCTGTAATCAACATGTACCATAAAAAAGTGCATCCAACCATGTAC
>CBVK0100692195.1:0-11191 GCA_900067695.1 Picea abies | reverse complement strand
ATATATATATATATATATATATATATATATATCCTTTAGACCTAGGGTATGAGTGGCAATAAAAAATATATATATCCTTTAGACTTAGGATATGAGTGGCAATAAAGATTTGTAACGTGGTGCAACCCTTTGGACATGTTTTTTTTGGAGCTTCCAACTATAAAAGACTAAGTTGAAGCACTAATTTTTAAATTGGTGACCACCTAAACATTGAAAAATCAATGCATTGCAATACGAAATTGAAAGGATAAACATATTGGCTCTTTTATGGTAATATATACATCATAATTGTATTTGACAATTGGTATAAAAGACATATTGGCTCTTTTATGGAAATATATACATCATAATTATATTTGACCATTGGTATAGTGGTGAGTATTCCCGTCTGTCCCAGAAAGATGTTGTTCCATAGTCTACACTTAAGGCTATAAAGTGTAGAGTTTAAGCATCTAAAGCGAGTGAATGAAAAAAGGGGAAGAAACAACTTTGGGGGATGAAACTATGGCCGATCTCTGAGTTGTCTTTGTCTAGCTTCCAAATATTCTTGAATGTTGATATCCAGTTCGATGGCGGCCCATGAACGTTCGAGCTATGTCCGGGTGATGGCAGTCTTAAGTATGGTATCGAAAAGATTCAAAGCGATGTTGGCTTGATCTAATAGGTCGGGTTCGAGGTTGGGCTATCTTACGACGGGTACAGTGATGGGGAGAATAAAGCTTTAAAAGAGGGTTGATGTTTTAAAGTGCTTATTTCAATTTTAGATTATACGAGGAAAATTCAGTGAAGCCAATCGAAGGGTTTAACAAAATCGAAGGTCGTTTTCCGTAACTGAGTTAAAATCTTGAAACCGAGTGTGAAAACATAGAACTGTCAACAATGTGGGGCATCAATTTCAGAGGAATCCCATGCTGTAGCAGGAGAAGAAAAGAAAGAAATACCTTGATGGAAGCATATAATGTAGAGATCTAAGTAATTCACAAGTCTTGTACCTGCTAGTAGTCGATACAGAGGAAAAGCTGTAAATAACTAGATAACTAGAACCTGATCGCCAGAGTAGAAGTTATACTAAATTGCAGCTAAAACATTCTTCAAAGACGTATATGTAAAAAATGACATGAAGCATGAAATAACAGAGGAAAACACATAACTCAATCTTGACGAAATATGGAGTCTTCAATTCGCTTTGCAATAATCCTGGATAAAAAGAACTTTCTCTATTATAATCTACCACCAAAAAAAAAGCCTCCACTTTTATCTCTTCCTAAATGTATATTTAAAAAAACTTCTAAACATTTAGAATTCTGATCATTCTGGAAACTTGTCAGTTACAAATGAAAAAATGGAGCGTTTCATCTCCTCATCCTTTGTCTTCCCTCATAAGAACAAAGCACCTTCATTTCTCTGCTCTTACGGCTCCAGAAATAGAACAGGTTGAAATATGTCATTATTTAGCACCAGAAACCTGCCCCTTCACGTGCTCAATGCAAATGAATCACCTTTCCACCAACTGGGCTATCAACCTGGAAGGCTCTGCTTGGTTTCTTGCCTCAAAGGTGTAACAACTCTTTGCCAACTGTGGCAACCTTTTCCCTACTTGTTGGTCTTCCGTTATGATAGAGCATAATTGTAAACTTGGCTATATTAGCCATTTGTCCACTTGGACCATATCAACCTAGATTATCTGGGATATCTTCGCTTGCTCTTTCTTCATGTTTTCTTTGATGTCCAGCAGGTGTTTAGTTATATTGATTTTTCCCAGCATCCCAACACTTCCTTCCTTATCAAGGTCTAACAAACTTTTATTTATCAAGGTGAACGTTTCCTCACAAGAACTCATCACCTCATTAGCTCTCCCCTTGTTTTCTGATATATTCTGCTCCCAGACCTTCAGCAAGATATTCCCTCTAGTTTGTTCTGCGATGGATAATTTGGAGTTGTCGACCATCTCTATCTTCGCCATAGCTATAACAACGTCTTGGAAAGCAACCCGAGCTGCCCCAGCTTCTCTTTCTCTCAAAGAAATATTTTCTAACACTTGATCTATCATCTGAAAGTGGTTTTGAATGGTTCCCACTTTTACAAGCAAGTCTTGTTGAGTCGTTAATACCTTCTGTCGGATTTCGGCAGCTTGGGATCTGAACATTTTTATGTCTAAAACTTGATTCTTGGCAACATCCAATTTTGATTGTAACTCTATAATTTGTTGCCCCTGTTGGCTTACCTGTGTTTGGCTAATTTGTGTCGATTGGCGCACCTGCTCAAGGTCGGATATTAGTTTCTCGATCTCCTGCAGATCAGCTATTCGGGCTTGCTCGAGGCTTTTGCTCACCTCATCCCTGGCATTTTCTTCAGCAGTAGCCACTTTAGCTTCCAACTTATTGATCAAGAGGTTCTTTCGTTTCAACTGGGCCTTCAAAGCTCCAACTGAGTACTGATTGGCTGTAGCATAAGCCCCTAGTGTTATTGCTATCTCATCTACGAATTCTTCCTCTTTCACGGCCTTTCCATCTGTCATGATTTTAAATTTTTTAGCCACTGCACCCTCTCTTTGATATAATTCTTGCCTCACCATGACCTTCCTTTTTTTATCAAAGAAAAATCCGTTAGGAGGCAGCTCCTCTACAGAAATGGGCATCAGTTCTTCATTGAAAATCCACCCCGCATCGAGATTCCCCTTTGTGAACTATAAGGGTGTGATAATAGCAATCAGACTGTCGATTTCCTTAGATGGTTGTTTCAAGGTAACATTTGTGGCCGGCTTGTTTGACATGAATGATAGTGAGTCGCCCGACCCTTGGGAGGGTATCTCTACTTGACTTTGGACCTGCTTGCCCCATGTACCCTTTTCGGGGTTTCCTTCCTGTTGGTAGGGGATTTCGGCTCCTCGCTCTGAGGTTCTAGCCTCCCCTATTTTTTGAATCTCTGCTTGAGGGACGATTTTGTATTTGGCTGATAAGGCATCCTTCTCATTGTCGCTAGAATCATCCGAATAGTTTACCAACTCAGATTGCAAAATGTTGGAAACGTATGACCATGTCTTGACATAATTAATACTTCGAGGCGAGGTATCAAAAACAACATTTGAACCCTGACCTGAACTCTTGGCAGTTTCCTTGGGAACTTTTCATGGAGCCATGATAGAGAAACCTACAACTGGACCTCCTGTCGAAAAAATTGAAAACGCAAACAACAGCTATCCTGGTGAAATGGCTCTGTGTGCAAATAGGAATGAAAACTGAAATAATGAAGGAAAAACTCTCTATATTGGTCATTTAATCCCATGGGTTTCCTTGCCAACAGAACAGTCAAATCTCTTAATAGAAATATTTAGAAGTAAAAACAAGATCTTACTATCCGTCACCTCACTGCAATTCAAATAAATGCCATAAATGCTTGATGATTCGTAACATTGAAAAACGCAGGATCATTCAAGACTTCATCTGTAAATTGTGTGTGTTAAAGTTTTTTTAAGGCACTAATTAATCTGGTTTAGTTCTTTCAATTTGGTGCACTTAGTTGCTAATCCCCTTTTCGGTGTTCGCCACATCGAGTGTTTTCGCTCCTAGCCAGTGAACCTTAAAAACCCGAAATCATGATGGTGCAAGTTAATTGATTAAAAGTGATTTGACTTAAGCCTTTTAATTAATCCATGCTTAATTAAAGAAAATAATGACTTTGTGGATTGGGGTTATGAAGGTTCTGCCCTTTGGGGAAACAATCGTCGAGTCGCGAAATCACGATAGTGACTAACTAGGGTTTAAAGTGATTTGTTCTTGGTACTAACCTGGGTAACTTTAACACAACTTCGTGACTTCGCAAGTCAGAGGCTTGAGAAATGTTCAATGCGTAACTCCTAAGAGAGAGGGTACGAGGTACTGAGAGATGATAAGCCCCGCTTAGTCTTTTAGTAATGGTGATTAAAATTAGGAAGGTTTTTTCCATTTCGCACGTCGAGATACTACGACTTTAGGGGGTAGAAACGTGAAACAAACGAAGTCCTGAAATCCAACCTTTTTGGGCTTAAGTATAACATTTCATGTATTTAGAGAAAGGTGACTCCAACATAGGCTCCAACTAGGGATCTTGTCTCCTTGTGGGATGAGAAGGACAACAGACCAAGTGCCTAAGAAAGGGTATATGGAGTCATCAGTTTGCTTCAGTGAAACTTCGTTTGGAAAGGGGGTGCAGAGGAAAATTTGAGGTTTCGGCTTTAATTCTAAAACTTTCCAAAACTCGACACGCTTCCTAAACTCGACGGCAGTCCATTCGGTAACTTTCCCTTCCTCGAGACTAAATTCGGAGCTGCTTAAGATGGTCCAATCAATCTTAGGAAAATTAACATATCCAGTAGGTTTTATCTTGCGTCAAAAAGAAGTAAATTTCATGCTTTTAATCGACGATACCTGCATGAAATCGAGTTGTGGATCCAGTTTCAAAAATGTTGATTACCAGAGTGTAGTATAATTTAAGTATGACAGCCTTACAGAATATCTTAGATATTGCTTCACTGCCAGCGAGCCTGTTCAGTACCCCGATGAAGTTATCTGGTTCCCTTTATTGAATTTCCTTTCACCACTCCAAATTGTAATATTGCGTTTAAATGATGAGATGAGGGAAATCATTTTATGAATTTCCTTTCATCATCTCTTTGGAATATATGGGGGCAATCAATTATGAATTTCCTTTCACCATCTGTCTTATACTTTACTTTTTAAAAGTGGAGTGGGGGCAATCAATTGGCGTAAAAACAAATACCATGGGTGATATTTGTGTATATTCATTACAGAGGCTTTTCAACTTGCTTTGAGTTCTCTAGACGAATTTTCTCTTAACCTTCACAATGTCCTAGTCTGCAGGAAAATAGGGGAGAATTCATTCCCAGGGGTCTTATTTTGAGAAAGACTTAACCATTTGAAACCTGTTAAAATACCTAAGAAAGTTAGGATCCGCCTACGCATGGCTTTGTTCAGCAGGGGACCGAGGAGTCGTGAAGGCCAACTTACTTCCTAAGACATTCACCAGTTTCCAAAATTGAAGCAGAACCTCTTTTCCTCTGTGGATGGTATGGGAAGGTGTTAGAGCTTAAGGAGAGAGGACCAAGGATGAAAAAGGGAAAGAGAGAAGGCTATGGACCTCAAAAACCCGGATGTTATCATGCAATCCTGACTCAGGTGAATACATCATACTTGTGAGACCATTTCTATGTTTTAAGTGATGTTCGTTTGAAATCCAGATACTTAGGCAATTCATACCTTGGCCTTACCACTTCGTTCTCTTATAAAAGAAAAATATTTGTCACCTGTTTCGGGTGGGTCAATTTCCTGATACCTGACCATTCCTTTCTCCTTTTGTGGTTTGGGCTGTAATTCTGAGGCCTGTATGAAACAACACAAAGAGTATCAAGTCTTCATGATTTATGGGATTTTGTGTGTCAAAATTTATGTCTCTACTTCTAGGAAATCAACAGCCTATTTTATTCGCAATGAAAGTGAACTTACCGAAAATTTTATAAAAAGAAAAAGGGAAACACAAACCGGTATATACAATGGAGATTTGGAACTCATTTATTGCATATAGTGCTTTAAATAACGCCCGTTGATAGGGGTGCTAAGGGTTTTACCGTCCAAATTCTCTAATAGAAATGAATTCTTCCCTTCAAAAGCTGAGACTTTGAACGGTCCATACCAGATATGATCAAATTTACCATGTTTTTTTTAATCTTCCCTCCTAGCATCCCATTTCAAAACCAAATCTCTAGGGAGGAAATCTCTGTTTTTGGCTTTATGATCGAGCAATGCTTTCATGTTGTCCTGCTATTTCTGCATCCTTGCGTCCACCTTGGTCCTGTGTTGTTGGACCTCATTCAGTTGATTTATTCTTCTTGTGATGTGGTTTGGCTCTTCTTTCTCATCTTGATAGAGCTTCATTACAGGGAGCGCCAGATTTATAGGTAATACCACATCAGTCACGTATACCATTTGGAAAGGAGAAGTACCAATGGATTTCTTCATACCTATCCGATTTTCCCATAAAGTGTACTTTAAGTGTACATGCCAATATCTTTTGTTTTCGCTCAACACCTTCTTAATTATGGTAATTAAACTTTTATTTGATGATTCGGCTAATCCATTACCTTGAGGGTAATATGCTATGGAGTGGCCCAATACGATGTTATATTTTTGGCAAAATCTGACCATTGCCATAGACTTGAATGCCTGGGCATTATCCGTTACTATCTTTCGAGGACAGCCAAATCTGGACAGTATGCTCTCTTCCAAGAAATCTATCACCACCGAATCAGTCGCCTTTCTAGTCGGAATAGCCTCCACCCATTTGGTGAAATAATCTGTGGCAGTGAGGATCCATTTGTGTTGAGCGTTGGAATGTGGGTTGATTTCACTTATAAAATCTAACCCCCATTGTTGAAAAGGGGCTTTGGTTTTGACAGGAACCAGAGGTAGCGTTGGGAGATTTTGTTTTCCTACAAACAACTGGCAAGGGTTACAGGCTATAACTTTGACGTTGACAATTGAGAAAATTTTAGGACAATAATATCCTGCCCTCTAAATTTTATAAGTTGTTTCCCTCCAAGAGTGATGCCCTTTGTGCACTCCTTCGTGGAATTTGTTTATGACCCTCTCTATTTTTAATTCTACCAAACAAACCAGTAAGAAGCCTAAGGGGTCCTTCCAGTACAGTTGACTTTCAGATATACAGCACTTCACCGCATGCAGCTTCAGTGTCTTGGCTTTAGTTGGAGATAGATCACTAGGGAATTTCAGGGTCAGTAGGTAGGACACTATATCTTTATACCAATCTGAGAAGGCAAACTTCTCTTCGATTCTGGATATAGCTATTTGGTCATTGAGCTCATTTACGTCCCCATGTGCTTCATATCCTTGCAGGTTATTTATTCTGAGTGCTCTGAAATTTGATTATGCCAAGAGATTAGCCAGACCTTGTCCTTTTACTAGTTTTGTTGGTTTTACCTCTATGTCGAACTCTTGAATTTTAGTGAGCCATCGACCCCGTTTCCCATCACTGTCAGGATGAACCAATATATCCTTCACAGAATTGGTGGGAATGTATGTGATTACCTTGGAGTGTAGCACATAATTTCTAAAAGCCTTCAACACCTTAACCATAGCATACACTTGTTTCTCTATTATATCGTATCTCAGTTCAGCATCTCTAATACTTTTACTAAAAAAGGCTATTGGTTGCTAGAAACCCTCTTCATTCTTCTAGAGAAGTACTGCCGCCACTGTGTGTTCGGAGGCAAATGAGAAAATCAGGAAATCCTTTAGGTAATTAGGGCTTGCCAGTACAGGTGCTTCGCTGATAACTTTCTTGATGCATGCAAATGACACTTTAGCCTCTACCATCCATTTCACTTCGTTGTTCTTCTTTAGCATATTTGTGATCAATTTCACAATTTCAGCAAAGTTTGGGATAAATCTTCTCAAAAAAATTAGTTTTCCTAAAAATGACTAAATTTCTTTTATGTTTCTAGGAATATTTATGGTATTTATAACTTCTACCCTTTTAGGGTCGATTTTAATTACGTCCCGAGACACAATGTGGCCCAAGAGTTTACCTTCTTGCATCGTGAAGTGAGACTTCTTGGGGTTTAAATACAAACCAAATTTTGGCATTTTTCAAATGTTTGCTTCAGGTGTAACAGATGGTCTTTGTCGGATTTAGAGAAGACAGTCATATCGTCGAGGTAGATAACCACGAATTTATCTCTTTCACCGATGAAGGTGATATCCATAGCGCGCTGGAAGGTAGCACCTACATTCATCAGACCAAAAGGAATTTTTTCATACATAAATTTTCCCCAAGGGGTGGTGAAATCCATTTTTTTTTATCATGCTCATTGACAACAATTTGATTGTAACCAGAAAACCCATCGATCATCGACATCCTATTTTCCCCGACTACCTTTTCCAAAACATGATCCATTTTTTGTAGAGGATAGTTATCTTTGAGAGAGGACTTGTTTAGATTTCTAAAGTCTATGCACAGTTTGATATCCCCGCTTTTCTTCCTAACCGGGACTAAGTTCACCACCCAATCAAAGTACCCGAGAGGTACAATTATTTTTGCATATAACAACTTTTTCACTTCTCTTTTGACCACAAGTAGTAAAATAGGGTTGAATTATCTGAGCTTCTATCTGAAGGGTTTAACACTAGGTATCAAAGGTATCTTGTGCTCAATCACAGAGGTATCATAGGTTCTGAGCTCATTGTAAGACCATGCAAAGATGTCTTTATACCCCCCAAGTAAGTCCATATACTTTCTTTTTATCTCAGGAGGAAGGTACTTTGATAACTTCACTATCCTAGGCTCTTTGGTGGTGCCCATGTCATAGTATTCAACCTCCTCTGGTTGGGGATGCAAGGTGGACTTCAGAGGCATGTCATTTTGATCAAACAACCTTTCCATAGGTATCAGGCCCTTAGGGATCTGATTACTTTTTAACACTAGCAGGCGATGATCTGTAATTTTTTCTCGAAACTCCTAAGGCTCCTCCCCTTCCTGCATAATCCAGGTATGATCGTTTTGGTTTTCCTGGTCAATGTGGGTTTCGGAGAAATCGTCCACCATTTCCAGAAACTTTCTGATATGTTCGTCATCTTCGAAAACCTAACAGTGTTGTATGTTGTTTGGTATGGATGGTCCGTGCCTTACCTCTATGTGGTATTAATTTGAAAGTGGTAGGGGGTGCGAAAGTCGAAGCTGCTTTGGCCAGTGAATTGGCCTGTTGGTTTTTGGCTCGTGGGATGAAATGAACCTTTACCGATGAAAAGAAATTTTCCATCAAATCCCAGGCACAATTTTTGTAGGACCTCAGTCTCGGGTGCTTGGCCTGGTACTGTTGATTTACCTGCTTCACAATCAGTTCAGCATCTCCATAGACCTCTAAGTTCTTTATTTTTAGCTTCTTGGCGGCTTCCAGTCCCAAGACTAGAGCTTCATATTCGCAAACGTTGTTTGTGTAGTCTACGTCCCACTGTAGCCTGTAAGAGAAGGGAACGGAGAATTCTTTTTCAAGTGCTACGAAAAGCACTCCAGCACCTTCTCCTTCACATGACGAAGCACCATCAAAGAACATTTTCCAAGTTCCATTGTTGTACACATTTTTAGCCGTCTTTTCGGTTTTGATTTCATCGATGTCACTTTCTTCTGTACAATTATCTTCAGTATCGTCAAAGGAAAAAATACAATTTCCCAGGTCTTGATCGACGATGTAAACAGGGTAATTGTTAGCATTTTGTGGATCACTTACCGTATATGCCAACCGTGTTTCATTGTATAACCGTGTGAACTGTCCACCAAAAATAGGGATTATGGCGTAGGTCATATCCAGCTGAAGGGATCCCCCGAGCTTGCCTCCCCAATATCTAGATAATAGTAAACCATACTTCAGGGGTATATCAGGACAACTACATCCATTAGGAAATTTTTCACCGGAATCTAGGAGAGGATGACTACTAAATCTTTGATCATGCCCATGCACTTAACTCTCCTTGAATCGAATAAGTAAAGATCTCCATAAGGTCTGGTGATTTTGAGGCCTAGTCTATCCATAATAGATTTTGGAATTACATTATGAGAGGCCCTAGAGTCCAACATGCAATTATGCAACAACCAATCATGCACTTTCAGGGTAATATAGAAGGGGGTGACGGTATCTCTGGAACCTTCAAAATGTGGACCAAAAGTGATATTAGGCTTGTCATCTTCCAGATTTATTACATCAGACTGACTCTCTAGATCTGAAAAATTTATCATCTTGGTTATTTGTTTTCGGTACACAAGATTCTTCTCCAACTTGACCAAAGGTATTGGTATCTTGATCTTTTTTATCTCATTTTCTAGGCAGAAAACTCCCGCAATTTTATCGGTTTCCTTGGTTGAAACATCGGACTCTTTCTTATCCATTTTATTTAGTAGCATTTTTTTATTTTCAGCGTTTCTGGTTTCAGGTGTCCGTGTTTCAGCTGCCTTAGTTCTTCTCACTTGGGTTTCGGCCTCTTTTACGTTGGTATTTTGCGGGTCTACCCCTATGTTATTTTGCATCTCGGTCTCTTTCTATACGGGCTCGTATGTTTCTCCCCTAGGTAAAATTTTCTTGGGTTGCACAGTTGACACAGGTTTGTTTCTGGGCCTCAGATTGTATTTGTGTTGGAGCTCGACCATTATGGTGTCGGTCATTCCTTGATAAGCGGGATCATCAGCGTCGTTTAGGTTATTGTCTTCAACCGATGATTGTTCAGTGTTCAGGGACTTCTCATAATCTTCTTTTGTCAAGTGAGGTTGTATACAGTCGTCGCCTAAGTTGTTTACGTCTTCTTCCAAGTCTTCCAACTCTTGCATATCATTTCCTCCAATAAAATTTTCATTTTTTAGAGGTTCTTGGATCTTTTGGTCTTCATTTTTAATTTGTCTTGGTTGAAACTGAGGATTGGGATTTCTCCTGAATTCTCTCTTAACAAATTGATCAGCTTTGGATTGATCTATCTCCATTCTCAAGATTTTGTTTGATAGTTCTTTTATTATCCTAGCCATGTCATCCATTTTTTCATCTGAGTATCTTCCAGATCTAGAGGGACCTTCTTGTTCTCTAAGATGTCTAGTTTCCATGTTTCCCGTCTCAGTTTTCATTTTTAATTTACCCAAAGCCATCATGTTTGACTCAATTTCCACAGCGTCATCTTGCATTCGAGTTAGGTTGGCCCCTCTCCTTTCTCTTAATAGTAGAGAAAAATTGGGTTCAAAGGATCCTACAAAAGTTACTTTGGCTATGGGTTGGGACGGTTTAACTTCAACAGGGATCTTATTGTACAAATTGTTAAACCTTTGGATAAATTCCATAACAGTTTCAGATCCTTTTTTCTTTAAAGACCCGAACTCAGTCAAATAGTATAAATGATCCTTTCTTTCGCCCCATTGTTTGAGAAAGAGGTCTTCTAGCGCATCGTAGGATATGATTGAACCTAGGGGAAGGCTCTGAAACCAAGTTCTTACATGTCCCTCGAAGGTTTGGACAAACAAATGGGAATACACATCCTCATGCTCAAGACCTAGAATATCAGCGAATTGATCAAAAAAGTTGATATGCTCGGCTACAGTTAGCTCCCCTTCTCCTATGAACTTGGGTAAGGTGAGATCGGAAGAG
>CBVK0100692194.1:0-11191 GCA_900067695.1 Picea abies | reverse complement strand
CATTTACTCCCCTTCCAGCCTGGCAGGGACTACGTTGCCATGCAACACTTGTTTACTTTTGTTTTTAGTAAACCTTGCGATCACAAGAAGTACTCCTCGACTTTTTTGTCTTTTCAGTCAAGTTGTCTTTTTGTTTTCATTAACATTGATATAATCAATTACATATGGGCTCTGCATAGTTAACTGCAATAGTTCTAACTTCTTTTGCACATTTCCAACTCAACTGAATTTAATTGGATTGTAGATTTTAGTCCCAATTGAATTTAATTTGAATTTAATTGGATTGTAGATGTTAGTTCAGGATTCCGAACCGATATAAAAGAACAAAGTAACTATTAACTTCCGTTGACTTTACTCCATACCTATTAAATAAACAAAATTTAAATAAAAATTTCCCACATTTCCAATGCCTATGTCACTGCTTGACATAATTCCTTACAAAGCCTCCATAATCCATCTATAAGATGAGATTTTACAAGCAATTGCTGATAGAGCAAAGAAGAAACTAAAGATGAAGGTGGTCATTGACTTCTCCCACATAATTCCCAAGCAGTTAAATTACTTGGGATCGAGATATGGTGCACGGTTTCCAAAATCAACAATAAAAAAACAAGAGAGTGATTGTGGTGGATAAGGTGATATGGAGCAAAGTAAACTATTGACTTTTACTCAATAATTTAAGTTTATTAGTTTTTTGGATTTAGTTTTTTAAGATTTATTTATATATATTTGTTATCTTAGATCTAGTTTTTTAAGATTTATTTATATATATTGGCTATCTTGCACTAAATCATCATGAACTCGCAGTTTCTATTATTTTTGTTGATACAGAAATAAATAATTGTTTTGTTTGTCTAAAATATCTAAGTTTTTTATCATTTTTTAGGGACACAAATGATAAATAATTGTGTGGTGATTCATGAATTGAGTTATTTGTCCAACCTTAAATCACCCAACCCCTTTTTCTCATCGACTTAGCGCGGTTAGAAGAAGTTAGTGGGTCAAAATGTCCCGCTGGGCGAACCTCGTGTACTTCAAGAAAGTGATGGAGCTTTGTTGCACGTACTTGCTTTTCTTCATTAGAGGGATTGTTTGCTAGCAAGAAACGAAAAACCCTGTGCATGCATTCCTGTTTGCTAGCAAGAAACAAAAAAACCCTTACGTGCATTCCACTCTACGTGCATGTTTGACAACGTTTGACATGGATTTGTTACCAGAAATATTAAATATCCATCTAAATCTATGTCCCTTAATGTTGTAACAAAATTAAGACATATTAGAGTTCAAGGGACTAATAATTTAAAGTCTTATATTTAAAAAAGTTTAATAAAGTATATTTGTTGCATTAATGACTTTGGGATTAATCTCAATACATCACATTTAGAAATTAGGGTTTTAGTGAAGAGTATAAAGATAAGTTAAGATATAGAGTTTAGACACACATTTTGTTGGACAACAATTAGTTGGAAAGGAACCACAGTAGAAAGAAGGAGAAGACCGTACAACAACTATACATTAGATTGATACATTGATATAGTGTTCCTTGTAGGTTGTTTCTTCTGGTTTTGTGTAGATATGTTTTTGAAGTGATTTTGATTAACCATGCCAATGTTAGTTTGGCAGAGTGTGGAGGTTTCTTAGTAAGTTTTGAATAAAGAATGAAAAGTTGATTTTGAAGGCTAAATTACTTGTGTAAGTGTGTAATTGTTTTATGCTTCCAGTATCTATTTTCGAGCTAATGTGTGATTGATGCTATGGTTTGAAATTAATTTCCGTGTTAATAAATTCACAAATGTATTTGTTTAATTGAGATCATAAGGACCACTATCACCTATAAATCAATTGCCAAAAACAAGGACCATCATTTAAAGGGTTTCGATATTTTTAAGGACTAATTTAAGTATATCTTTGGGTTTGTGAAGTGGATCTCACAGACGATATCACCTAGCCTCAAATTTGAGGATAAATTGAATGGTGCTTCAAATTTTTTGTCTTGGAAAGTAAGGGTTCCACTCTTATTGGAAGAGAATAATCTTCGAGATATTGCAAAGGATCTTGTGCTTTCACCTATAGATCCATCGTTGTTGATAGCTCACAAGAAGAAGGAAGTGAAGGCCAAGCGGATGATTATGGATGCAATTAAGGATCACTAGATTCCTCACATATTTGAGAAGAAGGCAACAAAGAAAATGTTCGCTACCTTGGTTATCATCTACCAAAGTGAGAACATAAATAAGAAAATGATATTGTAGAAAAAAACTAAGAGCCATAGAGATGACTAGATCAGGTTTAGTTACCGGGTACCTTATGAAGTTCATTTAGATACGTGATCAACTTGTAGAAATTGGTGAGAAGATTGCAGATGCACAACTAGTGAACATGGCACTGAATGGATTCCCAACTTCATGAGAACCATTTGTCAAAGTCATTTGTGCTCTTGATAACCTTGCTAGCTTCAAAATGCTATGGGATGACTGTATCTAGGAGGAGACTCATATGGAGTCAAAAGTCAATAAGAAGGGTGATAATGAGAACCTAGCCTTATTTGGACAAACAAATAAAGGCAGAGGTAAAGGACCCAGTAATGGTAAGGGAAAGAATGAGGAGCCAACCTCACTGTCAGGGAAGAAGGACTTGAGTAAATTCAAGTGCTTCATTTGTCATAAGCACGATCATAATGCATCATAGTGTTTAGATAAGAAGAAGGGAAAAACTAAACAACAATAGAAGCATGTAGTGGCCTTTGCAGAAACTTAGATGAACGAATTTGTTTCCAAATTTGAGAAATATTTCTTGATGGTATCTTTCCTTTCTACCAACGTGGTTCTTAGGATTGCATGGTATGTGGACAATGGGGCATCTTGTCTTATGACATTAGCTCGACAATTGTTTCCTAGTCTAATAGAGCAAGGCTCGGGTGTTTAGGTTGAGCTTAGTGATGATACCAAGTACCTAGTCATAGGAGTTGGTACCATTCCATTCCATCTTTAGTCAAGTAACTCTTTGGACTTTGATGATGTTTTGCTTGTTCTAGATCTCAGAAAGATTTTTCTTTCAGTTTCAGTTATGGAGGACAAGGGCTATATTGTGATGTTCAAGAACCAACAAGTCCTCATTACGCTGAAATAATATAGCCTAGATATAGCTCAAGTAATAGGGGTCAGAGAAGGAAATCTTTACAGTTTACAAGTTGAACTTGTTCGAGCCCTAGTTCATAACAATAACAACTTGTGTGAGTTGTGGCACACAAGGATGGAACACATGCATCACAAGGCATTGTCCATTCCAAGGGAGATAGTCACAGGGTTTCCAGAGTTCAACATTGAGTAGTAGGGAGTATGCAGAGGGTGCATGCTTAGTAAGCATACCAAGGCCACCTTCCCAAGCAACAAGTATAGGTTTAAGGAGATTTTGGACCTAGTGCATTTGAATGTTTGTGGACCGATGCTAGTAGCATCAATTTTAGGAAGCATGTATTATGTTTTTGTTATTTATGACCTCTCTTACAAGACTTGGATCTATTTATTAAAGACCAAGGGTGAGGTCTTTTGCAGGTTTCAAGAGTCCAAAGGTCTAGTTGAAAATTGGACAAGGAAGAAGATCAAAGTCTTGAAATTGGACAATGGGGGTGAGTAGACCTCCAAGAAGTTCAAGAGTTTTTGCAAAGAGGCAGGGATTAAGAGAGAGCTCACTATTCCATACAACTCACAACATAATGGGGTTGCATAGAGAAATAATCGATCCATAATAGGGGCTGCTAAGGCCATGATTTATGGCCAGGACTTGCCAGTGTATCTTTGGACAAATGCATGCAACAAAACAATTTACATCCAAAACATGTATCCTCACAAGATCTTGGAGGACAAGACACAATAGGAGGCAGTCATTGGTGTGAAGCTAGAGATGAGTCATTTTTGCATCTTTGGATGTCCAATTTATATCCATGTATAGGTGGAGAAGAGGACCAAGTTAGAGCCCTCCAATAGGATGTGTTTATTTGTAGGTTACAATGAGACTTCAAGTCCTATAGGGCCTATATTCCATTATAGAGGAACACAATAGTAAGCAAGGATGTAAAGTTGAGGAATACTTTGCATCCAGGAAGTTCCATGAGCAAATTCCAGTGACAAAGGATGAGGAGTAGGAAGCTTCGAAGGTTGAGCTAGGGTCACTAGTGACTTTCAACATAGGAAAACAACATTCAAGGGAAGAGGAGGAGACATCGATTCCTTCTAGTTCTGTTAGAAGACCTTGATGGTTCACTCAGACATTGAGGGATGCTCAAGAGTATGTTGAGACTCCTAGGAGCACGTTTAGAGAGAGAAAAACCCCAAAGAAGTTTCCAAACTACATGACATTGATGAGCAACATCATAGATTATGAGCCTTCCATTTTTTAGGATGCAGTAGACAAGTAGGTATGACTGATGCCATGGTGGAAGAGTGCACCTCCATCATGAAGAATGATGTTTGGAACATAGTGCCAAGACCAAAGGGGAAGTCAGTGGTGACTTCTAGGTGGCTCATATAAGGAGGTGTAGCACCTATGGCTGTCCACATTCAATGTAACCCTGTAGTCTACTTATTTCTATAAAGAGAAATAAGGCACTTCATGGTTAAACATATACATGAAGTTTTGGGCAATTTGCTTTTTAATTCTAACAGAGAGTTATTTGATTGAAGTTATGCAAATTCATAACATGCCCTCACAACTTTTAGATTTTTGTTGATTCAAATTTAGGACCTTTACTTGTTATTTTGATATTATTTTATGCATGTTGTGTTTGCAATTTTGAATATATAGTCCATAATTTTAGTAGATTAGGCTTGAAGTTTTCGTTGGCATCATCTAAATTCTAGATTCATAATCTTGTGTTTTAATTCATAATAAGTGCAAATTTGTGTATCATGTACTGAAAATATAACAAACCATTTTTTGTTGTGATGGTCTATATGCCCACGACTGTCCATAAATAGTAAACAAAAGTTAATACATGCTTTTCCATCCATTAATTTCCTCAAATATCACCACATTTCTCTATTTACTATGGAGAGAATAAACTTTTTAATCAAATTATATTGAGAAAAATAGACGATTGAAATATGTATAAATCCTTCTACAAACAAATAAAACATCGCATATCCTTTGAATTAGTTTCCTTCACATCCATCCTACAACATTTACATGTAATCACAAAAAAGGGAAATGATGGGTTTATTAGTTGGATCAATGATTTACCCTATATGTAGAATGGGTATGATAACTACACGAGCCAATGCAACATACATGCTACATATGGGTTGCATTTAGAAGAAAGCCTTACAAAAGGGTGGGCAATCCACATTCACATTACTTTACATGAGATAAGGTTTTGGGCAACATGATTATCAAAATGTATGTCTAAGTGTAGGAATGTAGCTTGGACAATCACACAATTTTTAATGAAATGAATGAACAAAACAACTATATGAAATGAATGAATAAGACAATTGTTCATGAGCTTTGATGATTTCAACTTAGGGTGATGAGGAGGGGTTCAACCCACTCACTTCATGTTTTCCAATCTTCTTTCGATGTATACAAGCTTGGTATCTTTCCAACATGGTTTCCAAATCCATGACAAATATGTTTGTGTGATGGCTAACCTTTAGATATGTATGCATAGTATGGACACATATAATCATATAATTTTTGCTGACATTATTTTTTACATTTGTTTTAGTAAACCTTGTGATGGCAAGAACTACTCGGCTTTTTTTTGTCTTTTCACTCAAGTTATCTTTTTGTTTTCATTAACATTGGTTTAACCAATTACATTAAGCTATCTATTTTCTAACTTTTAAATACATCCTAAGTGTTTTTTTTTGTCTTTTCACTCAAGCTATCTTTTTATTTTCATTAACATTGGTTTAACCAATTACATTACCTTAGTTTTATTCTTTGTATTTGAAAGATACATTATTACAACCAATCAAATACTTTATTTCATTATTTGGCGAAAGAGATGCCAAAAGTTGATGTAGAGATTAATGAAGCAAAAGAAAGAGAGAGGAGGAGACAAAGACTAAGAGTGGAAGTATTGAGAGGGGTTGTTGCAGATTGAGAGGAATACAATGACAGTTTAAGCTAAGTCACTCAGTAACTAATTTGCTTTTATTAAAGAAATGAATATCTACCTATATGTGGAAGGCCTCAAACATAGTCTCTGCATAATTAATAAGTCATTGCAACATTAACTTCTCTTGCACATTTCCAATTGAATTTAACTGGATTGCAGATTCAGTACATGATTTCATCCATCCAACAAATATGAAGCAAAATCAATTGTTGATTTCTATTGACTTTACTTCACACCCTTTAGATAGACAGAATAGATAGAATCAAGATAAAGATTGCCCCCACATTTCCAATGCCTATGTCACTACTAGACATAATCCCTTACAAATATATCCTTCTAAGAAGATGAGATTTTACACGCAATTACTGATAGTGCAAGGATAATTCCCAAGCAGTTAAACTGCTTGGGATCATAATATGGTGCAAGGATTCCAAGATCAACAACGAAAAAGAACAAGAAGAAGGATCTTGTGCTTTCACCTACAAATCCACGGTTTTTGATAGCTCACGAGAAGAAGGAAGTGAAGGCCAATCAGATGCTTATGGAAGCAATTAAGGATCACTTGATTCCTCATATATTTGAGAAGAAGGCGACAAAGGAAATGTTCACTACCCTGGTTAGCATCTACCATAGTGAGAACATAAATAGGAAGATGATATTGCAGAACAAACTCACAGCCATGGAGATGACTAGATCAAGTTTAGTTACCAGGTACCTTATGAAGTTCATTTATATACATGATTAACTTGTAGAAATTGGGGAGAAGATTGTAGATGCAGAGCTAGTGAACATGACATTGAATGGATTCCCAACTTCATGAGAACCATTTGTCAAAGGTATTTGTTCTTGTGATAACCTTGCCAACTTCAAAACGTTGTGGGATGACTGTATCTAGGAGGAGACTCAGATGGAGTCAAAAGTCATTAAGAAGGGTGATGATGAGAACCTAGTCTTATTTGGACAAACAAATAAAGGCAGAGGTAAAGGACCCAGTAATGGTAAGGGAAAGAATGAGGATCCAACCTTGCTGTCAGGGAAGAAGGACTTGAGTAAATTCAAGTGCTTCATTTGTCATAAGCACGAACATTATGTATCAAGTGTTTAGATAAGAAGAAGGGAAAAAGTAAACAACAATAGAATCATGTAGTAGCCTTTGCATAAACTTAGATGAACGAATTTGTTGCCAAGTTTGAGAAATATTTCTCGATGGTATCTTGCCTTTCTACCAACGCGGTTCTTAGGATTGCATGATATGTGGACAATGAGGCATCTCGTCATATGACATTAGCCCAACAATTTTTTTCTAGTCTAATAGAGCAAGACTCATGGGTTTAGGTTGATCTTAGTGATGATACCATGTACCTATTAACAAGAGTTGGTACCATTCCATTCCATCTTTAGTCAGGTAACTCTTTGGACTTTGATGATGTTTTGTTTATTCTAGGTCTTAGAAAGAATTTGCTTTCAGTTTCAGTTATGGAGGACAAGGGCTATATTGTGATGTTAAAGAACCAACAAGTCCTCATTAGGATGAAGGAATATAGCCTAGATATAGCTTAGATAATAGGGGTTAGAGAAGGAAACCTTTACAATTTGCAAGGTGAACTTGTTTGAGCCCTAGTCCATACTAGTAACAACTTGTGTGAGTTGTGGCACATACATATGGAACACTTGCATCACAAGGCATTGTCCATTCCGAGGGAGATAGTCAGAAGGTTTCTAAAATTCAACATTGAGTAGTAGGGAGTATGCATAGGATGCATGCTTATTAAGCATGCCAAGGTTGCCTTCCCAAGCAACAAGCATAGGTTTAAGGATATTTTGGACCTAGTGCTTTTGAATGTTTGTGCACCGATGTTAGTAGCATCAATTTTTGGAAGCATGTGTTTTGTTTCCTTTATTTATGACCTCTATTACAAGACTTGGATCTATTTCTTAAAGAAAAAGGATGAGGTCTTTCGCAGGTTTCAAGAGTTCAAATTTCTAGTTGAAAACTAGACAAGGAATAAGATCAAAGTCTTGAAATTGGACAATGGGGGTGAGTATACCTCCAAGGATTTCAAGAGTTTTTGCAAATAGGCAGGGATTAAGAAATAGCTCACTCTTCCATACAACTCAAAATATAATGGGGTTGTAAAGAGAAAGAATCGATCCATCACAGGGGTTTCTAAGCCATGATTTATGGTCAGGACTTGCCAATGTATCTTTGGACAAATGCATGCAACACAACAATCTGCATCCAAAACATGTATCCTCACAAGATCTTGGAGGATAAGACACCATAGGAGGCATTCATTGGCATGAAGCTAGAGATGAGTCATTTTTGCATATTTGATGTCCAATTTATATTCATGTATCGATGAAGAAGAGGACCAAGTTGGAGCCCTCCAGTAGGATGGGTTTATTTATAGGTTACAATGGAACCACAAAGCCTATAGGATCTATATTCCATTATATAGGAAAACAATAGTAAGCAAGGATATAAATTTGAGGAAGACTTTGCATCTAGGAAGTTCCATGAGCCTATTCAAGTGACAAAGGATGAAGAGTAGGAAGCTTCAAAGGTTGAGCTAGGGTCACTAGTGACTTTCAATGTAGGAAAACAACATGCAAGGGAAGAGGAGGAGACATCAACTCCTTCTAGTTATGTTAGAATACCTTGATGGTTCACTCAGACATTGAGGGATGCTCATGAGTATGTTGATCCTCCTAGGAGCACATTTAGAGAGATAAAACCCCCAAAGAAGTTTCCAAACTACATGACATTGATGAGAAACATCATAGATTATGAGCCTTCCATTTTTTAGGATGCAGTAGATGAGTAGGTATGACGAGATGCCATGATGGAAGAGTACACCTCCATCATGAAGATTGATGTTTGGAACATAGTGCCAAGACCAAAGGGGAATTCAATGGTGACTTCTATGTGGCTCTACAAGATTAAACATGTAGCAGATGGAAACATTGAGAACTTCAAGGTGAGGTTTGTGGTGAGGGGCTTCTCCCAAAAAGAGGGAGTGAACTATGAGGAGAAGATTGATCCAATGTCTAGGTACACTTACATTAAATAAGTTATGTCCCTAGTTTCATTTGTGGGATGGAGGATACCTCAAGTAGATGTGAAGACAACTCTCTTTAATGGGTTCATTGAGGGAGAAGTGTACATAGAGAAACCTTGGATCTTTGAAGATGCAATAGATGAGTAGGTATGACAGAATTCCATGGTGGAAGAGTACACCTTCATCATGAAGAATGATGTTTGGAAGATAGTGCCAAGACCAAAGGGGAAGTCAGTGGTGACTTCTAGGTGGCTCTACAAGATTAAACATGTAGCAGATGGAAAGATTGAGAAATTCAAGGTGAGGTTCATGGTGAGGGGATTCTCCCAAAAAGAGGGAGTGGACTATGAGGAGAAAATTGGTCTAGGTACACTTCCATTAAAGCAGTTATGTCCTTAGTTTCATCTGTCGGATGGAAGACAACTCAAATGGATGTGAAGACAACTCTCTTTAATGGGATCATTGAGGGATAAGTGCACACAGATAAACCTTGGATCTTTGAGGTAAATGGGAAGGAGTCCCACGTTTGCAAGCTTAAGAAAGCGTTGTATGGACTCAAGCAGACAATGAGAGCATGGTAATCTAGGACATATGGTTATTTTTGGAGTACGGGCTTCACCAAAAGTGGAGAGGATCCTAACTTATATTATATATATTTGTTGGGATTGATATGCTCATTTTGGTGTTGTATGCATATGTTTTGTTTCTTACAGGTGAAAAAATGCTCATGTTGTAGGGTGAAAAATAGATATATGACTGTTGAGTTTGAGATGAGGGACATTGACATGATGTAATATTTGTTGGGGTTGGAGGTTTGGTAGAGACCAAGGGAGATATTCCTTTGGTAGGATAAGTATTTAGTTGAGATCCTAAAGAGGTTTTGGATGGAGAATTGCAAACCTATGCCCACACCCATGATCAATATTAATCTAAAGAAGGTGACAACTTTCTAGATTTAAAGTTGGCGGATTCCACGTTGTATAGGAAATTGATATGTTCATTGATATATTTGTTCAACACTAGGTCATATATATATATATATGTTTTGCAGTGAACACCTTGAGTCAATTCAGGGTGGAGCCGAGGTAAGAGCATTAGGTAGCAACAAAACATGTTCTTAGATACTTTTAGGGCACAATAAAGTATGGTCTGAGATATTTTGGAGATGGTGAAGTGAATTTGTAGGGGTATACATACACAGATGGGGAATATAGTGCAATAGATGGGGAAAACACCTTAGGGTGCTCCTTTAGCTTGATTTTAATGATGATATCTTGGTTCAACAAGAAACAAACTTCTGTGGCACTTAGCTTAGTAGAGACAGATTACATGGTAGCCAGTATTGCTATTTGTGAGGCCATCTGGCTTCACGAGTTACTTGCAAGATTGTTTGATCAAGGGTTGGTTCCCATAGTCCTTTATTGTGATAATTAGAGTTGCATAAAACTCTATGAGAATCTAGCATTTAATGATGGGTCCAAGCACATAGAGATCACATATCATTTCATATGAGACAATATTCAGAAGGGTGCAGTAGAGCTCCAATATATTCCCACAAATCAGTAGGTAGCTGATATTTTGATCAACCCCTTAGCAAAAGGGAAGTTTAAAGCATTCATAGACAAACTTGGATTGATACATAAGGGTGAGTGCATGAAGTTGGTGGACGATAAAGTGGAAATGGGGTGAGTAGGAACATGCACTCGTAGGAATGTGTGTGTGTGTTTCTAGGAACGCGCACGCGTTCTTGATGTGGCAGGTCCAACAAACCTCGAACCTCCACTCAACAAGCCATATAGGCATGTTCCCAAGAATGCATGTGTGTTATCAAGAGTGTGCACGCATTCCTGAGAAACACATGTACAAGAACTTGTGCGCGTTCCTAAAACAAATTGAAATATAAATAAAATGTGCGTGATTTAGGAATGTGCACACATTCCTAAAGTGTGCATGCGTTATTATTAACAAGAAAGCGTGCACATTCTTGTTAAAATAAAATATTTTCTACCCCCCC
>CBVK0100692193.1:0-11191 GCA_900067695.1 Picea abies | reverse complement strand
CTTCCGGTCTGCTGAGGAGTTTTATTACAACTTCAAATCACAATTAAAAAAATTTGTTTTACGAGAATTTTTTTATTAACTAAAAACATTAAAAAATCCTAAGGGGGACTTAGCACATTTCCATAAAACTTTAGGAGTATGTTTATCATGGTAATATACATTAGACACTAGTCTTATATGACCATGCTAAGGCCTAACCATGAGTATATACTCCAACTTTGGAGAAATTGAGTGAAAAAACTCGGAAATTATAAATTGCATGAACAACAGAATATAATTAATAAGTAAAAAAAACACTCTAGAGTAACAACTCGTGTCTAAGTCTTAGGTGGCTAAACCTTTTACAAAGTTCATCATGCAACATGTTTTATTACAATTCCCCGCAAGGTAGGGAAAATGTGGAAAAGGTTGGTCACATAGACCGACTAAACTTCTGAACTCTGAATACTAAGCATTTGATTGCTCAAACTTTGGCGGCTCAACTGCAAGTCCATCTAATGCAACTCAGTGGATAACAATGGTTCCATATGGGGACGTGTGATTGATCTTTTATTTGAAGGAGAGCATATGAGAATCCAGAATCACATGACCTGCATCATCGACACCTCATTAGTAACATGTCCATATAAAATCCAATAATAATCATATGTTGCAAGAATAATATACATGTATATATACAAAAGCAGAAAATAAACTATGTACAGGAAATCAAAAAGTAAAGTAGAAAGGAGAAGGGTTTAGAGAATATGATACAAAAGATGCCCCCATGGACATCATATGACTTCATTGAAAAATAGCTTGAGGAGTTGACCATTTACTGGAAGCGTTAACTTCTCGCCTTCCAATCTACTAAGGACAAAAGAGTTCTTGCCAGCTACATCCTGAATAATATAAGGCCCTACACATAAACTGTTCAACTTTCCATGACTTCCTGACTTCTCCTTCTGTTTGTCCCATAGAAGCACTGTATCACCTATTTGGAAATCTCTCTGTCTTGAAGACTTATCAAAAGTCTTATTTACCTTTTCCTGATTTCTTATACTTTGATCTAAGGCCTTCCTTCTACTTTCATCAAGTTCAATTGTTAGATCAATTCTATTTTGGTGAAAGTCTTCATCCAAACCATGCTTTTGAACAAATTGATACAATGGAAGCTTAAGATGAACTGGCAAAGTGACATCGAGCCCATAAACCAGCGCAATGGGATTCTTTCCTTTAGAACTCTTCTTTGTAATCCTGTCAGCCCATAATGCAAACTTGATCTTATTGTCCCATGAATTCTTATTATCCCCAACTGTTTTCTTAAGGATGGTCATGAAATTCTTATTGCTAGAATCAACAAAACCATTGCCTTGGGGATAGTAGTTTAAAGAGCGGGACAATATAATACCATACTTGAAACAAAATGAGGATAATTCTATTGAACTAAAGGCCTTGGCATTATCAATAGTTATCTTTGCTGGCACAACGAACCTAGTGATAATCTTATCTTCAAGAAAATCCATGACTACTTTGTCGGTTGTTGACTTGGTGGGTATGGCTTCTACCCACTTTGTGAAATAGTCAGTTACTGTGATTATCCAGGTATAACCATTACTTGAATTATCTTTAAATTGACCAATAAAGTCAATCCCCACTGCTGAAAAGGGGATTCTACCACTACTGGTTGTAAGGGTAAGGCTGCTAGCTTCTGCTTCCCAATGAACAACTGAAACTGTCGACAACCCCTAACCATTTTATGCACATCTGAAAAGATAGTAGGCCAGTAGTAACCTGCCTTGAGGATTTTTTGGGCAATAGTTTTGGCTGCGAAATTCCCACCACAAAATCCTTAATGAAAGACAACCAAAAGTATTTTGGATTCAAGCTCATCAACACATCTAAGTATCACCCCATTGGGCTTCCTCCACCCCAATCCATCCTGTATGATACAATACTTAGCTGCTTTCAACATCAATGCTCTTCTTTTATGTCCAATTAAATGACTTGGGCATGTGAGATTAGAAAGAAAGAAAATCATATCAACATACCATTCGTGGTGTTCTAACTTTTAAAGCTCTGATGATAAGGCTGGCCTAGATTGACTGTTTTGACCAAAGTTACCAGAACTGAACCGGTCATTGAACCGGTTGACCCCAAAAACCAGAACCGAAAAAAAATCGGTCACTAAAAATACATAAAATATTCAAATTTTTGAAAAACAAATACATATTCATGTGCATTTGTTAATGTTTAAGCCATTATTATAGATGTTTGCATTTCATTAGATAACAATAGCATAATCCAAGATCACTGAGAAATACACAATCACAAGAGACACAGCATTTATCGTGGGAAACCCTCTAGGGGAAGAAAACCCAGTAAAACTTCCTTAATATAAATAGCCAATACAATGCCAAGAGATCTCTATGCTAAAACAGAAAGTCCTCTCCCAAGATATGCGCCACTCTCTTTCTCCTTTGCCGATAACAGATCAGAACTTGTCTCTCAAACTGAGCAAGTGAGTTGTGATCAAATGAGGCGCTAGCCTCCTTTATTTATACAAGTTCTAGCACGTGTGAAGTCTCTCTTCACTGGCAGGGCCGACTTCTCAATCTGGGTGGGTAAACCCACCTTTATTATATTTCTGGGTCTCTTAATTAATTGTTGGGGCTGTTTTCTTATTCTGCCTATTACAATTGTCTTTTGACCAATCCGCAAAAGGGGATTTGGTCCTATTACAATATTTGACATGATCAATCCACAATGGGGATTGATCCTATGAATAAAATATCAATAATAATAAGAATACTCTTTGCAGTTACATTATTTCAACAGTCCCCCTTAACAAGAAGGGTATTCTTCAGCAGCATCATGCGAGAGAGAGAGGACAGCATCATCAA
This sequence comes from Picea abies, assembly GCA_900067695.1. Taxonomy (NCBI): domain Eukaryota; kingdom Viridiplantae; phylum Streptophyta; class Pinopsida; order Pinales; family Pinaceae; genus Picea; species Picea abies. The sequence continues at coordinate 8,309 of CBVK0100692193.1, read as the reverse complement.
CAACATCAGGTGGGAGGACAACATCATCAATATCATCTTGGCTGGCGTATCTATAAATCATCGGAAGTTTTCTTCATCGGTAGCATCGTCATTCTCGAAAGAATGCCATCATCATCTGCATCAATATGTATCAGTATAAAAAATGATACCTCATCACAGCACTAGGCTGGCCCATCACAGTACTAGACTAGCTCTATGTCACAGTTGTTAAGTTGGTAGCTCAGTGCAAGTCACATCTTGCTTTACGTCTAACAACTAGGTCAGAAGCAAGGTATACATCATCTTGCTTTATTTCTAACAACTGGGTCAGAAGCAAGGAACACATCATCTTGCTTTACGTCTAACAACTAGGTCAGAAGCAAGGAATCATCTTGCTTTATGTCTAACAGCGAGGTCAGAAGCAAGGAACACACACATCATCTTGCTTTACGTCTAACAGCGAGGTCAGAAGCAAGAAATCATGTTGCTTTACGTCTAACAGCGAGGTCAAAAGAAAGGAACACACACATCATCTTGCTTTACATCTAACAGCGAGGTCAGAAGCAAGGAACCATCTTGCTTTTTGTCTAACAACTAGGTCAGAAGCAAGGAACACATACATCATCTTGCTTTACGTCTAACAGCGAAGTCAGAAGCAAGGAATCATCTTGCTTTACGTCTGACAGCGAGGTCAGAAGCAAGGAACACACACATCATCTTGCTTTACATCTAATAGCGAGGTCAGAAGCAAGGAATCATCTTGCTTTACGTCTAACAGCGAGGTCAGAAGCAAGGAACACATACATCATCTTGCTTTACGTCTAACAACGAGGTTAGAAGCAAGGAACACACACGTGACACATCATCTTGCTTTACGTCTAACAGTGAGGTCAGAAGCAAGGAACACATATACTCCCCCTTTCAGGGAGGGTCCTTTCGGACTATACCAAGCTTATCTCGAAAGTGTTCAAACTTTACACGAGATAGAGGTTTGGTCAACACATCAACAACCTGTTCATCCGTGCTAACATACAAGAGCTTCAAGGCTCCTCTCTGCACCATGTCGCGGATGTAATGATAGCGAATCTCTATGTGCTTCGACTTGTTATGGAATACAGGATTCTTTGTCATCTTTATGCAGCTCTGGTTGTCACATAGGATCGTGGTTGCTTCCATTTCTAGGTCAAATAGACCGGTCAACAACTTTCAAATCCATATAGCTTCGCAGCTAGCAGAACATGCGGAAATGTACTCTGCTTCCACTGTGTTGAGAGCAATACTGGATTGCTTCCTACTCTGCCACGAGATCATGGTTGATCCCAAATTGAAACAACATCCAGAAGTGCTTTTTCTGTCAGCAATGCTTCCTGCCGAATCTGAATCAGTGTATCCACTCAATGTGAAATTATGATCTCCGTCATAACTGAGACCACAATCTAATGTACCTTTAAGGTACCTCATCACATGTTTTGCCGCCACTAGGTGAACATATCTGGGTTCTGCCAGAAACTGACTCAAGGTGTTCACGGCAAAACAAATATCTGGTCTGGTGTTCGTCAGGTACATCAACGATCCAATAATCTGTCTGTACAGTGTGGCATCTATCAAGTCTGATGAAGTATTGACCAATAGCTTCAGCTTCACTTCCATGGGTGTATTCATGGGCTTGCATTCCAACATGTCGAATCTCTTCAGGATTTCGACTGTGTACTTCCCTTGGTTAAGGAAGATCCTCTCTGGACTCTGCCATACCTCAAGACCTAAGAAATAATGCATTAGGCCAAGGTCTTTCATTTCAAATTCTGAGGCAAGTCTCTTTTTACATTCAACGATGAGTTTTTCTTCTCCAGTTAAGAATAAGTCATTCACATATAGCAGTAAGGTTCATTGTTCATAATTTTGAAATAGAGATTAGAGTCTGCTTTACTCTTGGTAAAGCCTAAGCTCGTCAAGAAACTGTCTATATGGCCATACCAAGCTCTAGGAGCTTGTTTCAATCCGTATAAGGCTTTCTTCAATCTGCAGACATGAGACTTCCTGTCTTCTACCTCAAATCCTTGAGGTTTCTCTATATACACTTCCTCTTCGATGACACCGTTTAGGAAAGCTGTTTTCACGTTCATCTGGTGCAGCTTCCACTTCATCTTAGCTGCAAGAGCTATGATGGTCTTGATCGAAGTGTATCTGGCTACAGGAGCGGATGTCTCTTCATAGTCAATGCCTTCCTTCTGGGAAAAGCCACGAGCGACAAATCTTGCTTTATACTTCTCAATACTTCCATTAGCAGCATGTTTTATTTTGAAGAGCCATCTTTAGGATACCCCATCTTTATTCTTCGATCTGGGAACTATTTCCCATACTTCGTTCTTCATTATGGATTTGTATTTCTCTGTCATGGCATCTGCCCATTCTTTTCTCTGAATGGCTTCTTCAGAGCAGGTAGGCTCCTCTAATAGAAAATCACACATCAAAGCCATATAACTGGAGAATGGCTTTGGTCTTTTCACCTGTCTCGTAGTTCCTTCTCTCCATCTTGAATAAGCTCTCTAGCCTAGGCTGGATTTCTTCTATGGAGGATCGTCATCTGAGGAGGTTCTTGTACTTCTACTATATCATGTTCTTCTAGAAGTTCCTCATCAAGGGAAGTTACGACTTCCCTCACTGGTTCTGCAGCTTTGGGAACCTCCCTCATTGCAGTATTGGGGATTATGGGTTCCTCTTCATATACCTCTTCAAGTTGGCACAATTTAGATTTCTTGAGCGCTGCATCTTCATCAAAGGTCACATCCTTGCTGATCTCAATGTGATGTTGACCTGGTATATAGATTCTGAAGGCCTTGGAGACCTCACAGTATCCCACAAATATTTCCTTCTTTCTTGAAGGATCCAACTTGTTTCTCTTTTCTTTAGGTATATGAATAAACAATGGATAGCCAAATATTTTTAGATGGCTTACCTATGGCTTTTTTTTGGTGAACATCTCTTTCGGTGTCTTGAGCCTAAGTGCACTATGGGACAATCAGTTATGCACATAAACAACTGCCATTGCTGCTTCTACCCATAAGCACATAGGAAGATCTTGATCTTCACAACTTCCAACATGGTTCTATTCTTCTGTTCAGCTACACCGTTTTGTTGGGGATTACAGGGAGTAGTGAGTTCCCTCTTGATTCCAACATCTTTGCAGAAGTTCACAAACTCTTTTGAGGTATATTCTCCTCCATTATCTGACATGAGTATCTTAATCTTCTTTTCAGAAAGGTTCTCTATCAAGGCTTTGAATTCCTTGAACTTGCTGAACAGTTCAAATATATCCAGGTCTTACGAGAGTAATCATCAATGAATGATACATAGTATACATACCCACTAATGGAGGATGATGGCATTGGGCCACATACATCTGATTGAATGAGTTCTAGGACTCTTTCTGCCTTGCTGTCCCTCTTCGGAAACGGGTTCTTGATGTTCTTCCCTTGTGCACATCCATTGCATACGCCTTCATGGTCACCTTTGAGTCTTGGTAAACCTGTGACCACTTTGCATATGTATGGTAGCACCTTATAGTTGAAGTGAGGTAATCTTCAATGCCAAGATTCTTTAATGGCGTGGGTCATGCCAGCTTCTGAGTGACCCTATAGCTTATGCAAGTCACCTTCGTCTCTTCCAATGATGATTGCTTCATTTACGGTCTCTCCTTTAGCACGTTGCCTTCTGCAACCTTCGCTATAGCTTCCTCATGTGACCTGGAGCAAAGTCAACAAAACAACAAGCAAGAATAATATCCTTCTTGATAATATAAAGCAATAGCACGAACAATCATCACAATAGCTCCTTTAGAGCTATCACTTATAATTTATCTGAATCAAAGATTAAAGGTAAGGAATATAATACGAAATGAGGTCAACACTCTCATAGTGTTGTGACCAAGCATTCTTCCATGGCAACTTGGAACTAACACACGAGGTTTCTCCTAGAGGAGGTGTGTGTTGTATCAGGCAAAGCATATACCTCTATATGCTCACATGCTATTAGGTATAATACTTTACAAAGACTGCTATCTCAACTATAGTCATCAACTTGTCATGTGTACCTTTGAATCTTATCAACTTGATTTAATCAAACCTGGAGCCTTGTCTTCAGGAATGAGTGCTTGCTTTTCTTCCAAGTCTCCTCCACTCAAGATGACGAGTGCTTTCTTCAACCTGTCTTCTGTACTAAGACAATACACTATATTGACAGAAGGTTAGGTTAGAGGATAAGCTCTATGATCAACTTTTAATCCTTCTAATAATTTGATCATAGCTTGAACATGCAACAGTGATTAAGATAATGTCATGACAAATAGATGTATATCAGAATAATCACACCTGGGTTGCATCATTCCTATGAATGTGTTGGATCTTGAGATCCTTCTGGATCTATGGCAAGAGATACCTTTTCTTGCAAATACTCTTTAGGGTTTAACCATTAAACATATGTGAGTACATACCTCTGATATCATTTGCAGGTGGTGGCACCATCTGGCAGCAGCGGTAATCATTACCAACTCTTTAAAAACTTCAAGGGTGACTGCAACTGGTAGTATGGCTGCAACTGCAACTGGTACTGCAATTGCAACTGCAACTTAGGGTTCCATGAGGAAACCCTAATTTTTCAAACTTTGAATTTTGAAATTCTGATTCAGGGAATAGATGCACTGAGCTGAGGCGAGTATGCTGGTGTAGTTAGAATTTCAAAAATCCAACTTTTACCCCCTCAAACGTGATCTGCGGATTTCTGGACTGGTGCTTTTGGTTTTCTGGTACTTCTGGTACTCTGGTTTTCTGGTACTTTGTGAAACTAGGGTTTCACTTTTCGGGAGATCCAACCACTGAAAAGGTGTGCTGATGTTGCCAAATTGATCTTTAGGGGAGGGCACAACTTTCTAGATAGTTTTATGGATGAAAAGATTCAATTTTGAAAAACCCTATTTGCAGGTACTGCAACAGTGACGTTTTTCCTCTTGCGAAATATGCTTCCTTCAACTTGGCTCTGATACCATGTTAATGTTTAAGCCATTATTATAGATGTTTGCATTTCATTAGATAACAATAGCATAATCCAAGATCATTGAGAAATACACAATCACAAGAGACACAACATTTATCGTGGGAAACCCTCTAGGGGAAGAAAACCCAACAAAACTTCCTTAATATAGATAGCCAATACAATGCCAAGAGATCTCTATGCTAAAACAGAAAGTCCTCTCCCAAGATATGCGCCACTCTCTTTCTCCTTTGCCGGTAACAGATCAGAACTTGTCTCTCAAACTGAGCAAGTGAGTTGTGATCAAATGAGGCGCTAGCCTCCTTTATTTATACAAGTTCTGGCACGTGTGAAGTGTCTCTTCACTGGCAGGGCCGAATTCTCAATCTGGGTGGGTAAACCCACCTTTATTATATTTATGGGTCTCTTAATTAACTGTTGGGGCCGACTTCTTATTCTGCCTATTACAATTGTCTTTTGACCAATCCACGAAAGGAGATTTGGTCCTATTACAATATCCGACATGATCAATCCACAATGGGGATTGATCCTATGAATAAAATGTCAATAATAATAAGAATACTCTTTGCAGTTACATTATTTCAACAACATCCATGTGAATCCAAACCATTATACACAAATTTGCAAAGTTTCTCATATATATTCATGTGCATCCATGCGAATCCAAACCATTATACACAAATTTGCACAGTTTCTCATATATATATAACAAGTAATAGTGTATAAAACCAAAATAGCACTAAGAGTAAGTGCACTCCATGAGTCCATAGTCATATGAATATCCGAATCAAAATACATCATCAAAAAGGCTCTAAATGGCCAAAAATAACTCTAGAGAGTAGATACTAGAGAGTCAGAGACTACACAATCTAATAATCTGAATCTGCATACTGAAAGGAAGACTCAGAGGACTCAGAGTCTGACTCAGAGTCATCATCTACATTCTCAACATGAGAAGCCTGAACAGGGGGATTCTGAGCCTGGCTTGATTCCCCTGGTCCAGAAGGCAAAGATACAGGTGCAGCATTGGTGCACACATTCTCTTGATGTGGCTCGGGATCCAAATCGATCCAAGAAAGGTCTTCATGGTCAAAAGTTGTTGGCTGAGTCTCCACAACCCAATCTGATGAGGGATCAACATCATCCAAGAATATGTTGCTGGATTCAGGGGTCTTGTTCATCAATTGGTTGTGCCTCAACCTAAGGTTATACTGAACAAAGACCATATACTGGTGTGTATAGGCTCAAAAACACTCTAGTTGCGTTCACACCCAGAAGCACTGCATGTCTGGCTCAATATACGAACTGCAAATTTCTGCAATTCATGGCACTGGATACCAAATTGTTGCCACCAATAAGTTGCATGTAAAGACAAAAGAGATTTAGCAAAGGATTTCGAAAGTTTGATTTAATTTTTGCCATGAATAATATAATTGAAAGTTGAAACTTTGAAAGACTTTACAATTACGTACCTAGTGGATCTCTTGCTCTACTTAGAACAACCATAGCCATGCCAAAGGTACCAATACTCTCATTGAAATGCAAGAGTTTGTTGTGTATCTCATCTTGTTTGTTGGAATCAGGGACCATGCACCCAATGCATTTGTATAATCCTTCTTTTACCTCCCCATCTGCTTCAAAATCTTTTGTGTAATGGTACCTTTCAAAGAGTTAAAAATTAAGAGTCAATGAGTTTGAACTTTGAAACATTAGCTAAAGTTTAAACATTTGCGAATTAAAATTTAATAATATCTCTTAAAAACTTTGAAATTACTTACTACTTACCGGGGATTCAAGTAATATCCTACATCATGTAAAGGCCGATGGAGTTGTTTATTCCATCTTTCATCAATGATTCTCCACAAAGGAAGATACTTTTGCCTTTTACCCTGATATGCTTCCTTTATTGCCTCCTTGGCCTGATCCATTGCCTCATAAACAAAACCCATGGTTGGTTTATCACCATCCACCATTCTCAAGATTTTCACAAGAGGCGCACTAAATAACACTATCTCCTCTGCCCTTTTCCAAAATACTTTCCTATACACTTTTTCAACAACTTTGCCTTTGGCTTTCTTGCTCCATTGAGATGCATTCCACTCATCACAAGAGAACATCTTCCTCAGGTTGGCTTTTTGGTCAATCATGGATTGCAACGTAAGAAAATTCATTGCAAAACGTGTGATAGCTGACCTGACAAGCTCTCTTCCATCAGTGTTTTTTCTCACAAGGTTCAAAACATACGAGTGGTTGTAAATGTACCTTGTTATGCTTTTACCTTGTTCCACTATTTTTTTCACCCATTCAATTTTCCCAACATTCTCAAGCATGAGGTCCAAACAATGGCCTTCACAAGGAGTCCACCAAATGGTACGATGCTTCTCCTCTAACATCCTTCTAGCTGCAACATAATTTGCGACATTATTTGTGATAACCTGTACAACATTCTGCACCCCCACCTCCTCAACTACTTCATCCAAAAGACGAAATAGTAAATTTTCATCTTTCACTCGATCAGATGCATCCACCGATTTAAGGAACATAGTTCCTTTAGGGCAAGCAATAAGGAAGTTCAAAATGGTGCGGGACCGCTGATCAATTCATCCATCAGACATGATTGTGCACCCTGTTTTAAACCATGACTCCTTGAACTCTGTGAGGTATTCCTTTACTCTTTCAACTTCATTTTTTAACAGATTCCCCCTAACATCCTCATAACCAGGTCCCTTGAAGCCCGATCCACATGAAGCTACAACATCTAACATAGGTTGATAATAAACAAACCTTGCAGCATTGAAAGGTATGTCTGCATCATACCACCACCTAGCAATGCATTCCCAAGCAACCTCCCTTTTCATCTTCTTCCATTTGGCATCAAGAGTGGGTTGAGAACCAGGGGTAGTGCGGAGTAAAAATAATGAGTCAAGGTTACCACGAGGCCTTTTGGATCCTGATGCACCAACACCACTTCCACCAACATGTTCTACTTTAAGGATCATGCCCAGGGATTGGGAAAGCAGAGGATTCCTCAAAACTAGGCATTCTATCTTGAGGATCACTATCAAACCTAGTTCCACCACTACTTCTCCCCACCTCTTTTTGAACCTTCTTATTCTTGGCTTTATCTGCTTGAAAGCCTTTAAGAAGGCCCAACATCTCATCTTTTAGTTCATCAGAAACTTTCAAGCATGGTTTTATATTCCCCCTTGCATTGGCTAGATGTTGTTTGATCCTATGAATACCTCCCCCACCAACCTCCTTTTGGCAATAATTACAAACCATTA
>CBVK0100692192.1:0-11192 GCA_900067695.1 Picea abies | reverse complement strand
AAAGGTCTAGTGGACCTGGTATGGTCCTGAGGATGCGACATGGGAGCATGAATATTTTATGCGGGTAGAGTACCCACATCTTTTTGAAAATTTTGAAAAGCTTGCAGATGCATTGTAAAGTTGCACTGAGGATAGTGCAAAAATAAGGGGAGGGGATTGTAATGTCCCCAAGGCTGAGCCCTATTGTAAATCATGTCTATGAAGTGTAAATCTTGCATTATGAATTGTAATTATGTTTTATAGGCTGGTGAGCCAAGTTTATATAAGTTGGTGGGCTTATGTGTTATTAGGCCGGAGAGCCTTAGTGTTAAGGCCAAGAGCCTGCTTTTGTATATGTAATCATGCAAAGAATTAATAAAAAATATAAACACCGCTACGTGAAACCATCGATTGTTTGAACTGTGAATCTCGTGACCCCTGTATTCGACCTCTCCATAAACTCACGCAGCTTGGAAACCCGAAAATCATAATGTTTTCCTGAGAAGCCAAGGTATCAGTCGTTTGAACCGTTTGAGTCTGTGTTCGACCTCTGTGTTAATTCCTTGTCACGCACCCTGAAACCAGTGACAAACCCATGGATTGAGTTGTGTCACCTATGTACGCTGTGAGCCCAACCCATTCTCTCTTGCAGAGTCGAGTCTGTACCCAAACTGTCTTTGGGTTACTACCTTCTGTTTTTTCTGAGTGAAATTGAGACAAGAGAAAGCATCTAGCAGAGCTTGGCAGAATCAAGTCAAGAGATTAGAATTTGAAGGCCCTCAAGGAGTGAAATCCTCCTTAGAAGAGAAGGACAAGCCGATTCAAAGATTGAATAACAAACTAAAAATGTGTTCCATAGAGCATCCACAAACAACATAATTGGTTTCTCCAGAACAAGAGAAGGAGGTATTTTGAAAAGAAGCATTGAATTATAGGGCCAAGGTATTGCAACTGGAAAAGGAAAAGGTGAATTGGTCATAAGGAAAGACAAAAGTATAAAACATGGTTGTAGTTGTACCTTGCACTACAGAACTTGGGCCAAGCATTGAAGTACTTGTCCAGGTTATGTCACAGGTTAGCCTGAAGGTGGGATAAATCAAAATTATTTAGAGAGATATAGAAAAGTTGCAACAAGAAATGAAAATAAAGTATGAGAAGATGGCCCGTTTCTAGAAGGAGAATCAAGCTTTGTAGGAAAGAGTAGACAAATTGAAAACAAGATTGAAAGGCAAAGGATTTTTGCAGGGAGCCAAACACGTTATCTGGGACTCTATTGTTGCTGAAGATGCTAAGTTCAGGGTGTACCTAAATTTCATAAATGTCAAGGATAGCATAGCCATAACAACCAGAAGTAGTTGGACTTTTGTGAATGAGACATTGGCAAAGAAACCCTCAGATTGGGCCCAAAGCTCTTTAAATCTGTTGAATTCCATCCCCACTGTTGAACTTCAGACCATTGGGGTCAAAGACGGGACCACATTGATCATCTGGGCTAGGAGATTCATTTCCAAGCATAACCTGTTGAAATCAGTCCAGACCAAGGCCATACAGATGGAGCATAGTATACAAGAATTTAAGGATCTGTTTGAAGAGTTGTTCATCAAAGGCCTCCCACCATTTTGGGATGACAAAGGAAAATTGTATGATCAAGAAGAATACAACTCTCACCTCGCCCAATGAAGAATGGATCACTTCAAGTTTGAAAGCCTGGAGGAAAACTTGAAGGGGACAAACCTGGTGGAGTATTTGACCACAGATTTTGAGATCCTAAATCAGTTCAAGACAATGAAGATTAGACTGTCAACCATGACTTATGACTCTTTCATTGAATTGGAGATATTAATCAAGGAAATGATGGACTACGAGATCCCTTCTGACTTACAGTGGAAGGAGATAGTGCTGTTGGGAAAGACAAAGTGCAATTTCCAAAGAACCAACAAATAGCCTCCAAGTGTCACTAGAATGGAGGATCCGATAGAGGACCAAACAAGACAAATGGTGAGGAAAGAAGTTGAAGGGTTAGAGGAATTGGCTGCAGGTGCATGAAACATTTTTGTTTGATCAATCATTGTAATCGGTTCCCATACAAAAAGTGTCAAATGTAATTATTATAGTCAGTTTTAGAAGTTGAAACGTTTCAGTCCAGCTATTGTAATTGGTTTCTAATTGAAAGGAACTCAAATTGTATAAATGCTAGAAGTTCCAAATGTATTAACGTTGGTAGAAGTGCAAGGGAACCTTTTAGTTGTTCTGAACTAAATTGTTATTTTCTGGAGCTGAATTGAATACATATGCAGAATCTTTTGAAGTCTCTATGAAAAGATTTTAATGGTGGTGATATGAGTTTTGTCTTCTCTCATTGTATGTATTCCCCGTATTATTAAATTCCATTTTAACTTTCTTTTGTTTAAATTGGATAGTTCAAAGCTCAGAATTCATCTTGTGATGCTCTCAGCTTAAGCAATTTAAATTGTGTAATTTTCTTCCTAACTAATTCAAAATTCATTCCAGTAATTCTCTGATGTAGTTACTTATTTTCTCCTTCTTCTTACACTTTGCTTAAATAAAATTTATAACTCAGATGCATCACCTCATTTATCCTTTATCCTCTGGAGAGTTCTATTAGCCAGTCATTATTTTCATTCACTTTTCATAATTTCAACTCCATAGCCCTAAGTGTCCCTCCCCTTCCTTGCCAACAACTTGATAAAAAACACCCAAAACAAAACCAAATCTAGCCATAGATTTCCAAAGAAACATCAAGTGACACGAGAGAGCCTTCTCTGAGTCGAGAAATCTAGTGCCCAACTCTAAAGTTGGTTGAAATAGTTACCTCTGTCATTTTTTTATCAGCCGAACAAATTTACAGAGTGCTAACATTCTGGCGCTGCTGTCGGGGAACGAAAATGAAATCTTCTCTAGGAAAAGAAGGACTTAAAGCTTCATATTTGATTCCTGATGGTGATTGTGAATCAAACACCTTATTGGATGTGATTATTTTTTCCCTGGCGACTCCATTACCAAGAGACCAGTTGCACCAAGAAGTTTGAGCTAGGAATCCAGGATCCCAAGAGAATTCACCCCAGAAGAAACCCATACCCAGAAGCTGCAACCCTTGTGTCTGATCCTGAAAAATATTGTACACAAAAGAAAAGAAAGGAAAATAATCCCACTTTTGCACTTAGAAAAATATCTATCCTTTCCCAAAGATGGAGTAACAAGCATTGAAGATATTTAGTTTGATGTAAAATTTGAACAAACTCTGTTCAAAACTAAATCTGAATCTTGTTTGAATGAGGTCATCTTTGACGAAAAGAGATTCCAGGATTTGATTTTAGCTACATATGTGAAGCCTATAGTAATTCATACTCAAAACCAACAACCACTCCAACCCCTCACAACAGCCATGGCAGCTAGATTTTCTCCTCTTGTACTTCCTTCTCAGTTACATGATTTACCTCGGGAGTATAATCTAAGGATCAAATTGTATGATGTTGAAGGTAGTGTGTCAACCCAAAAACATCTAGACTGGTTCAATGATTTTGTAGATTTGGGAGAAGTAGATTTTTAATATGCAAAAATGAGGTTGTTTGCATAAATTCTTGCAGGAGAAGTGAGGAAGTGGTTCAGAGCTCTTCCAGCAGCTAGTATCATAAATTTCGAGGCCTTTGAAGCCAATTTTCTTACAAAATGGGGAGACAAGAAAAACCCCATTCAGTTGTTGATTCAGTATAATAACATGAGGAGGTCACCTAATGAATCAGTGTAGGATTTTTCAACCATATTTGTAAAGGTCTATAATTTGATTCCTACTGAGGTAACCCCCCCCCTAAAGTTGCTCAACTTAGATATGTTGATTCCTTTGAACGTGATTTCGATTTATTGTTGAGGGAAAGAAGATCTACCTCATTAGAGGAGATGATGAATGATGCAATAGAAGTGTAAGTGAACCTAATGGCGTCAGGGAAGATCAAAGCTAACTCTGACAGGGACATGAAAAAATTTCAAGATAAGGCACAACCTTCGACCTCACAAACATCAGAAGAAAGGTTTGAAATGATGATGAAAACTATGGAAACAATGGATTTAGATAATAATCCTAACACCTGAGAACAAGATCATGGTCCACCCAGAAATCAGAGAAGGAAAGAAATCCCACAAATCAGACAAAGAGATCAGATAAATCAAGGGGATCAGAGATATCAAAGAAATCAGGGAAACCAGGGAAATCAGGGAAATCAAGGGGATCAACAAATAAGACCTCCTTTTGAAAATAACTATGTAAACAAGAATTATGATGACAACTTTGAAGACAACATGCATTGTTGCAACGGAGATGAGACATATGTATTCTTTACTAAAGAAGAACATGACCAGTTCATGGATGCTAATGAAATTTTCATGCAAGAAAATGATGACAGGTTGTCAGTAGAAGAAAAATATTATCAAATAGGTTTGTAGAACCATCATGCAATTCCAAAGACAATATAATCTTCGAAATAAGAAAGTGTCGACCAACCCCCCAAAGGGAAATCCTTCAAAGGGAAACCCCACCAAAGAAGCTCAAAGTAACATGCCCTCTTCAAGCCAACCCAAAAAATACTTTGCTGCAAAAGATGTTCTGGAGAAAGGAAAGAAGAAAGAATAATCCTAGAAGAAGTTACCTGAAACAAGAAAGGAGATAGTCACCAAAGAGGTAGAGAAAACTTCATCGTCCTTTAATTTTGAGAGTGAGATGGCCAAGATTAAAATTTTTGTACCATTTAATGAATTGATAAAAAATAGTGAATATAGAAATCAGATCATCGAGATGCTTAAGATGGAACAAACTTCTGACATTTTGAACATACAATATGATCACCAAGCCATCTTATTTGTCCCACGTGTAGAGGAAAATAGTGATGCCGAAGAAGTCCCCCCTTTCTAAGTCCCCCCTTTCTATGTCAGTATGAAAATCCATGATATGACTCTACATAATGCCATGTTGGATTCAGGAGAATCCCACAACCTGATGCCCAAGGTGGTCATGGAACAATTGGGCCTAGATATCACAAGGCCTTATGAATACCTGTTTTATTTTTATTCAAGGAAGGTGAAGTTCCTAGGTCTTAGCAAAGATCCAGTGGTGTCTTTAGCTCAAATTCCAGCAAAGAATATGGTCATGGATGTAGTAGTTGCTGATATTCCTCCCAAATTTGGCACGTTGTTATCCAGTTCATGGGATGCAAAATTGAAGGGAAATCTATATATGGACATGTCATATGCCACCATCCCTATCTTTGGTCAATATAGGAGGTTGTACAGAGAGGTTTTTCTCAAATACATGGTCAGCAATAAGTCACATCCGAGTAATCATCCCATCTAGTCTGTGGAAACTGAGTTGGGGTCTTCTATTTTCTTCAATGATATGTGTTTTGAAGATAATGGGCCATAAATTGATATGGATGACAAAGATGAATTTGATCAACATATTGAGAAGTTTTCAGAGCAACAGGAAAGTGTAGAAAATGAGATGTGGAGCATGAACTTTGATGGAGCTATGAGAAGAGAGGGGGTAGAAGTTGGTGTGTGTATTAACCCTGCCAGATTGGCTACAAAATTGTTCTCTTATAAGCTAGATTTTGATTGCACACACAATATGGCCGAATATGAAGCATTGGTATTAGGAAAAAAATCTTTAAAAGAAATGGCTGTGAAGAAGATAACTATTCATGAGGATTATGAGTTTATCATAAATCAGGTGAAGGGAATATATGAACCCAAACACCCTAAATTAAGAGTGTACAGGAATACAATGCTTGACCTACTTGAGGGATTTTCATAATATAGACTCTCAACGATTCCAAGGGGTTGGAATCGAATTGACAATGCCCTTGACACTTCATCTTCAGTTTTTAAAATCCCAATCTTTCCTAGCAGGGGATATGAGGTTGAGATCAAGCACATACCAACAGTGCCTAATAATATTAAGTACTGGCAGGTTTTTTAAGATTATAAACAAATAGAAAGTTTCCTCAAACTGGAAAAGGGATTTGAAAATTTGAACATTGATGAAGAATACTGTGATGAAGAGGTAGATGCAACTTCTTTCAAAAAGGATGGTTACTTCGACAATCAAATTGTAGGCAGAGATATAGTTCAGCTAAAAAGAAACATCATTCCCAAGGGTCTGGTCCCATTGGAGAAACTCTTTGATAATAATGATGTGGCCATGAGTCAAAACAATATAGTGAATGAAGGGGATGTTTCAGATTACAACATTGGGACTCAGGAAGATCCCAATATCATTAAGTTGTCCAGAACAATTATCCCTGAAGTCAAGGAGAGATACATCAAATTAATGAAAGAATTCCCTGATGTTTTTTTTTGGAGCTATGAATATTTGAAAGTTTATAAAATCAGTATAATTTAGCATGTGATCCCAATCAAAGAATATCACAAACTTTTCAAACAAAAATTAAGAAGGATAAATCCTTTCTTGCTGCCCTTGATTGAGAAAGAAGTGAAGAAGCTATTTGAAGCCAAGATCATAGTATCCCTGAGGTTTCCTAAATGGGTGGAGAATTTGGTGCCATTCAGAAAAAAGAGTGGAGAAATCAGGTTGTGTGTGGATTTCAGAAATATGACCAGGGTGTCTCTAAAAGACAACTACCCACTACCCAAGATCGATCAGATTCTACAGAAAGTGGTAGGTTCTCAGAAAATGTCAATGTTGGATGGTTTCTCTGGATACAATCAGATTATGGTGCACCCTGATGATCAGGAAAAGACAACATTCACAACACCATGGGGTACATTCATGTATGCCAAGATGCCTTTTGGGCTCATGAATGCAAGGGAAACATTTCAAAGAGCTATGGACATAGATTTTTCTGATGAGAAAGACAAACATTGTTATCTACCTAGATGGTATCACTGTGTATTCTGTTTCAGATGAAGAACACCTCAAGCATCTACGAAGGGCATTTCAAAAGTGTATAAAGTTTGGTATCTTGTTGAACTTGAAGAAGTAAAATTTCTCTATGGAAGAAGGAAAGTTGTTGAGTCACATTATTTCTTAAGAGGGGATAAAGGTAGATCCCAGTAGAGTTGAAGGAATCTTAAAAATTGACATACCCAGGAGTAAAAAAGAGGTACAATATTTCCTGGGAAAAGTGAATTTTCTGAGAAGGTTTCTCCCTAACTTGGCTGAAATCATAAAGTATATTACTAACATTCTCAAAAAAGGAAATGAAATTAAGTGGACCCATGAAGCCATAAAATCCTTCGAAGACATTAAAGTGGCATTGACCAAGGATCCACTACTGGCTAGTCCTAATTTTGAAAAGGACTTCATATTGTTCTCTTTTTCCTCATGACACACAATTGTTGGTGTTTTACTACAGAAAGATGAATAGAATTTTGAGAATCCCTTAACATATTGTAGCAAGACATTGAGGGATGCCCCCTTGAAGTATGATATCATGGAGAAGAAAGCATATGCACTAGTCAAGGCCTTGAAAGAATTCAGAGTTTACATATTGCATTCCCATACTACTACTTATGTGCCCAGTAGTTCTGTGAAATACATATTAACCCAGCCTGATCCTGAAGGAAAAACAAGTAAATGGATACGTGTGCTGTTAGAATATGACCTGGATATCAAACCTACAAAGTTGACCAAGGGACAAGGGCTTGCAAAGATGATGGCACAGACCAATTGTGAACTCTTAGGAATAAATTTCATTGTCGACTTGTCAGTAGGTGAAGAGGAGGAGAGAGCCCCTCAAATATCCTAGGAATTTCTCGACTCCCCATGGTATGCTGATATTATCTATGTGTTGAGAAATTTGCAGACTTCTCCTGAATTAAGTAAAACAAAGGCTAGATTCTTAAATATGAAGGCAACAAAGCTTTCTATGGTAAATCAATCTCTATATTGGAAGGACCCAAGGACAATTTTGTTGAGTTGTTTGCAGAGAATGCCATTAGAGAGTTCCATAAGGGTAACTGTGGAGGCCACCATTATTGGAATACCATTGTGAAAAATATTTTTAGGGTTGGTTTCTATTGGCCTAACATTTTTTTCTGATGTCTATAAAGAGGTTTCAAGATGTCATGAATGTCAAATTTTTGATGGGAAAAGAAAATTGCAGCCTCTGCCTTTGAAACCCATCTCTGTTGAAGCACCTTTCAGATAATGGAACCTTGAATTTATAGGAGAAATACATCCGCTATCCTCAACTCAACACAAATGGGTTCTGACAGTAATAGATTACTTCACTAAGTGGATCGAGGCAGTTCCCACTAGGCAGGAAACAAATGTTTTTATCATCAATGTTTTGGAAGACAATATTTTGTCTAGGTTTGTATTTCTAATCAAAATCATCACAGACAATGCAACAACATTTAATTCCAAAAATATGGATAAATTTTGTAGTGAATACAACATAGCTCTTGGTCACTCCACTTCTTATTACCCTCAAGGAAATGGGTTGGTTGAGTCATCAAACAAGAGTTTCTGATGTCTATAAAGAGGTTTCAAGATGTCATGAATGTCAAATTTTTGATGGGAAAAGAAAATTGCAGCCTCTGCCTTTGAAACCCATCTCTGTTGAAGCACCTTTCAGATAATGGAACCTTGAATTTATAGGAGAAATACATCCACTATCCTCAACTCAACACAAATGGGTTCTGACAGTAATAGATTACTTCACTAAGTGGATCGAGGCAGTTCCCACTAGGCAGGAAACAAATGTTTTTATCATCAATTTTTTGGAAGACAATATTTTGTCTAGGTTTGTATTTCTAATCAAAATCATCACAGACAATGCAACAACATTTAATTCCAAAAATATGGATAAATTTTGTAGTGAATACAACATAGCTCTTGGTCACTCCACTTCTTATTACCCTCAAGGAAATGGGTTGGTTGAGTCATCAAACAAGAGCTTGAACAAAATTATAAAAACGTTGTTGCAAGAGAATAAAAAAGCTTGACACAAGAGAATAAAAAAGCTTGGCACAAGAAGCTCATCCATGCACTATGGGATGATAGAATCACCCCAAAGAGATATATTGGTACTTCACCTTTTCAGATTGTTTATGGAACAAAGGAAATCTTTCCTACTAGATTGGGGCTGCCAGTGATGAGGTTGTTACAGGAACAGGATGTTGAGATAGATGCCACTCGAAGAAGAAAATATGAACTAATCAATGTACAACAAACAAGAGAAAAGGCCTTTAATAATGCTCAGCTGCACCAAGACAAGATCAAGAAAGATTTTGGAAGACATACCAAAGCAGATAATTTCAAAGTGGGAGACTTAGAATTGAGATGGGATGCTAGAAATGAAGATAAGGGAAAGCATGGGAAATTTGACCATCTATGGATGGGACCGTTCAAAATTGCAACATACCATGGAAACAATGAATATCTGATACAAGAAAGTAATAGAGACATCATTGGAGGATGGACTGTGAATGGCAGGTTCCTCAAACATTATATCGTTTAAAATAATCATCACCCCTTCCATTCATTGTACATAATCATTTTCATTTTTTGCATGCATAAATTGAAATAAAAGCAGCATAGTTGAAGCCTGAGTTGAAGGCCCTAAGTTATGCTAGGTAGATTTTGAATTGTTGAATAAAGGTTGATAGATTTAGGTTGCATAAATAAATTAGAGCCCAATGGGTAGGCACTCGGCCTAGTGTTCTTGGCTACCTCAGAGGGAGGATAGCATCCCCAGTTGGAGCCCATGTTATCACTATAACAATTTTTGTATGGAATTCAATTTCAGAACTTAGTGAGAGGATAAATTGGTGTAGAGGTACAATAAATTGGAGGATGGGTCCATATCTAGTAGAAGGGGGCTAAGTCTAGTGGAAGTGCATAGTTTATGGGACCTGACAAGCCACATATTGTAAGCGTCGCAAATCAACGATCGAGGAGCATTTCGGGCGGAGAACTAGTGCAAAGGGTAATTCTTGAAAGCGGGATGAAAAGAATACTATGGTTTCAGCTTGGGACCACATGGCACCACTGGATGCATTTTGGGGTGATAAGCAGTCTACCCAAAACCAATTTGCCTTGTCCCCGAAATAAGGTGTATATAAAGGGGTGGACCCTTGTCATTATTTTATAATTTTTCAAATCACTGGAACGTTTGAAATCGACGCGCCCGCTCCATTTGAAATGTAGCTCAACAACACACCAAAATCACACATATTCCACTCATTCGCAGGCATTTTTCATCACCACCATGGACCCTGCCATTTTTTCTGTAACAGAGAAAGATCCCCTGCCAAACAAGGAAGCCCTAATTGAAAGATATTTTGATGTATTCGATAATGAAATAACCATCTGACCCATCTCCTTATACAGAGCCAATTTGTTGGAAAATGTAGGGAAACAGATACCCTTGTTCGAAGCACTCCATGCCTCCAAAGTCCCTTTTGTCATCGAGGTTGCATTTCCTTTCCCAGAATTCATAGGTTGGTGCGTAGAGAAATACTCACAGGAAGAGAAGGTTGTTTTAAATAAATTAGGGTATGAGGTCCTATGTAGAGTAGATAAACCATCAATTCGATATGCCCTTGGCATACCAAAGTCCCCCTCCATAGTATTTGAACCCTTTGAGGAAGAAAAGTTGATTACAGTTTACAGGGAATGTCCCCCCGAGGTCAAAAACCTATTTTTGCAGACAATGGTCAGACCCGAGCATTACGATGAGAGTCTGTCCTTGCCAATGAATGTCAATTTCATGGTTATTGAAATCCAATGGGCCTATTCCATACTCAGTCAGATTTTAGGTTTAGATAATGACAAATATGTAGTTGAGGTCATGTTAGGTTTTCTGTTAACATTTTTCCAGTTAGAATCCAGTTAGTCAATCTGCGTCAGCTTTGAAGGATTCATAGATGATAATGTACAAAAACAACTAGTGAATTTCCATTCACTAATGCACTTCAAGTATTACACGTACCTTCTAAAGATGTTCCTGAAGACAAACAAGAAAGAGTTCCCTGAAGAAACATTCATCTCAACTAAATGAAAGAGAATCACAATGCTCATTTTCATAAACAATATCATGTCCAGATTTTATAGCCCGATCTTCAACACCATCTTGCCAAGAGTCCCGAAGGACATGAAAATTTATTTGCAACCAAATCCAAAAAACTAAGTGGGAGATTGGGTGTTGTTCATGCATTCTACTGTAATTTGGGTATAT
>CBVK0100692191.1:0-11192 GCA_900067695.1 Picea abies | reverse complement strand
AAATGTTTTAATAGCATAATAATCCAGATCACTTGCGAGCAAGTGTCCTCGAAGAATAAGTTTGCTCAGTGTGCAAGAGTGGGATGGTTCATTGTATTCATATCAAAACCAACATCCAGAGCCAAATATGCACTACTATATGAATGCCAAGGGTTTTAAAGATAACATCCATTTTTTAAAACAACATGCCAACCACCATCAATAGTATAGAGCATGTAGCATCATAACCACCACTAATAGTATAGAGCATGTAGCATCACAAACACCACTAATAGTATAGAGAATTTATCACTTAAACTTTCTACAGAACACCATAGCGTCATAGTCAACTATAAAGAGATACAATCATTGTAGACAAAATGTCTACCTTAATATTTCTAATTTTTTGTTTGAAATAGTTTGCATATCCATACTTGTAGTCGACATTCTTCTACATTACATCACATTAAAAACATATCCATACTTGTAGTCGACATTCTTCTACATTACATCACATTAAAAAAAATCATACACAAAACAAATTAATTATAAGATATCATGCATATTAGGAATACCCAGGGCTACACATCTCTAGGGAGCTACCTTAAGAGTTTATTTCCTTAGACACATCATTGCTTATAATTTTCATCCTAATGATGGTCCACATTAATCTAGTTTGAAACATTTGTGAAATCAATATTAATGCAATGTGTCTGAAAGGTTCTATACCCACTAAAATTAATCGTAGAAGTCTTAGAGAAGAAATAATTAGAAGATATCAAACCTATTGGGAATATTGGGGTTGAATATATCTAAGGAGTTTCCTTAGACATTTATTGGTGATAACATGGAATAGAACAATGCATACCTGCAAGTACCTCATGCATGTCTATTGTCGAGCGCTATAATCATAAGAAATTAAAGCATTGGGAAAGTCAAGTCAGTTTAAGAAAAACTATCATAGCATAAATCATTGTTAGAAGAGCCTTGTTAGTTCATCATTATGGGTATAATTTTGTGTCTAATATTTTTAGGAAGCAGTGAAAATAGTTTACGGCATGTTGCATATTGGGCGTACATGTGGGAAATGTGTGTTTTCTTTATCCTGACTATTGCAACCATACCTATGGTAAGGAAATATTTAAGAAGAATTTAGACTCTAAATAAATGATACCTAGAAATGGATAGAACCATACATTTGTAGGTTTCTAGAACCAACAAATGAGTGATGGTTAAAAATTTTAACCTTCTTTTTTTCCTTATTTCAATAGTATATAGCATTATGTCTGTATTTCCTAAAATAAAAACATGGTATAGACACCTCCCATCTATAATAATAATATATGCTTAGCATGTCTTTATTACCTATTAACACAATTATCGACTTAATGAGAACTGTGACCTCAAAACGAGAACTCTATTCCTTAAAATATTTTTTCATAAAAAACATGAAAATGAACCCCCAAATCAAAAAGTGGTGCTACCAGTAGCACCATTTTTTCTAACGGGCTCAAAATTACAAAAAAATTCAAGCATATCCTTCAAAACTCATACAGTAGCTCAGAAAAACCTTAAAATAAACACCTAAATAAAAAAAATGATATCACCTAAAGAATTTATTTTTTTTCAAAACGTTAAAATTAAAGATTTGAAATCTTATTTTTAATAGTTGGTACCATTAAAACCAAAACCTCAAAATCAACTATCAAATTGAAAATTATTGCTACCAGTAGAACCCATGCGAAAATTGGGGTATTAAAGTGGCACAAGAGAAATCATCACTACTGTAAACAAAATCATAAAATGAACTCTTAAAGGATTACTTTTAAAATCTTAGATTATCACTCCAAGCACAAGATAACACATAATGCAATGAAAATGTCACCCTATACTTTAAAAATTCAACATCACTTTTTAATATTTTTTAACTTTTAATTAAAAAAAAATGCAAGTTACATTGAATGAAACATAAATTATTTATTAAAAGTATTGTTACATTGTCCATATTCAAAACATATGAGCTAATAAATTTTATTATATGCTCCATAATCAAAACATAAAATTCATGAAACATATAAATGATTCATAACATCATGTAAGATCATTTGTAAGTTAAATTCTCATTTCTAGTTACCATACATATTATATATCAAACACCGAAATGAACCAGTGCATTTGATAATCTATATTGTCTTGGTGCGCTCTTGAAGTCGTCTGTCTAGTTGGTCTAGAAGGAGTCCTTCCCTGACCCCCACTATTCAACTCTTCCTCAGCTATGAGGGCCTTCTGAACTACGTTGTGCAGTGTTTGAGGCATTAGGATCCTCACCTTCGCATGTATGTTGAAGTTAAGGCCAAACACAAAATTGTTGACCTTTAACTTCTTCATGTTCAAATGTGGAGCATACCTAAGTAGCTCCATGAACCTAGACTCATACTCTGGCACCATAAGACCACCATGTCCTAAGGCATTGAACTCATTAAGCTAACACTCAATGAATTCCTCTGACAAATACTTCTCTCAAAACTGTTCCTCGAACATCTCCCATGACACGTCCTCGACGACCATGTATAGTTGAGGTAGGTTCATCTTCCACCACAAAATCACTCCCCTTTAACTTAAATACCACCATGCGTACTTTCATGTTGGATTTGTAATCGCGAAGTGCAAAGAAAATATTCATGTTCTCCAACCATGCCTTGTCAACTAAGCCGTCTGTGGAACCCATAAACCCGGGAAACTTAACTTTGTCAAGTTCCTGATGTACACTGCTACCAACCACTAGAGGGAGTTGTGAACTAATATGGGATCTTTTCATCCATGTGACTTATTAAAAAATTGTATTGAATGATCATAAATTGAAGTGCGCCATAAAGAAGGAAAAAATCAATAATAAAGATAGAAAAGCATCAAATATGAATACAAAAACTTGATAACGGAGTTCATCCTTGATGGACTATGTATTCATGTCCTGCTATCAAATGGGTAGGCCTTCTTATTAACTCAGCAAAAGAATTTGGAAAAATACATAAGTATACCTCATTCTAGAATTAAGCTGCAAAAGTTTTGTTCAAATCAGAAAACATACAACACCATTGAATTTGTGGCGTCGAGTTACCCAAAAATGTTTGTCTCCATGCCTCGATCTGACTCTGGCACTTCTAGGCCCATGAGAAATCTCGTCTCGGTTTCCATGCCTGCAACCTGCAATTAATTCTTTAAATTTTTCCTCATAAAATGTGATTGATCATACCGCCGCGCGCCCTCCTCTAGCTCTGGCAAAAATCTGGTTTAAAAGAATGAAATCTCGACCAACAATACAATGGGTCCATTATACCAATTGGTTGGTGGAGATTTTAATTAGGTGTTGGTTGGCGGGAGGTCTGGGGTTCAAATCCTCTCAAACCCCATTTTGGTTTGATTTTATAGCCATTACAATTGTTGGTGGGGATCCATCGGACCGGCCGCTGGAACTGGCGTCGACTGGTTAGTACCCACCGCCAATTTCGATACATGTGTGTGTGTGTGTGTGTGTGCTGACTATTAATGAAATTCGACCATCGGATATGGCATTGGCTGGTCAATATTTTTTTGACCGTTTGGATTCCATCCCTCATTGGGCATTTGCGAGCTACCACATGGCAACCCATGACTAGGCCACATGGCGGTCATTCATAGGCCCACATCACCTTATTACATAGTCAAATTCCATGTCACCTTCTGACTGGTTAATTTCCATGTCACCTTCCAGATGGATGTACGGATGCCACATCCTGTATGGCCTCCCACATGGCACTTTTCAATTGGTCCACATATCGACCGAAAAATTCCAAAAATGGGTGACATGTGGGAGCCTCTAGTGCTTCCACGTCATCATGACATGTGTCAATGTCTGATTGTGTCACATATCATGTACGAACGTTGATTTCATCCATATTGATGCTTATGTCAACATTACCGATGTTCACTCATCCCTACTGACTATGATAGGTTGACCAAAACTTTGACCACAAATATATTTCGATCCATATCTCCGTTTGACAAAGCATTTATGTTGTTGGAAATCTTGCGACGCCCTCTTCGCGATGATGCTAATTTTGCTGAGTTTTGAGGACTTTGAATTTTTTCCCTTTCTCCACCTATTGAGGCCATTCTAAGCTTCTTGAGGAACTTATGAGAATTCTGAGTTATTCTTACGCCTCTTTGGATCCTTTTGGATCATGAACCCTCATTGGGAACAAATTTCCTAGCCTTGACCCAATCAAGATAGATGATCAAATCCTCTAACATCCAATAGAAGGATCTCATCATACCTACCACATCTCCTGCAACAACCTTCTCCTCCTCAGTCATCTGCTGGTCTCCCTGAGGGTTAGATCCCTATGGTGTGGGTACTATAGGAGGTGTCAAACATATTCCTCTAGTACCTTGTTGTCCACTTCCCCCATGTCCTCTAACCATGATTACCTGCATGGGAAAATTTCAAAATTAATTAGGGATACATCCTTTAACCATTTGATTTTAACACAATAGAAGGCATAACAGTCCAATGTCGTAAGGTTGAACCCACTCTCATACCATATCTAACTACCACTTAGTTACAACATACAAGTATGTAAGTAAATACAGTTGTTGATTTTTTTTTTGAACCAATCGTTAGAACAAGTGTTATAAGACAATAACATACGTCAAGTTTACCCATTCTCATCTCATCCACATCATTATAGAGGAAGAATCAAAATAACATAAATGAATTAAAATATCAACATATCACATTATAAGTATAACAAGTTGTCTACCCACCCAACCTGCCATGCAAAGTTAGGACCTCCAAGACACATAATCAATGCTCAAGTCCAGGATTCATCCGATTTATTTTGACCATTTAAGGTCTTAGGACTGGCAATTGTTCTGAGGAACAAGGAAGTATCTAATTCCTTAACTACTTCTAGGTTTACAAATCAAGACTAGGATACAACATTTAATAATTAAAAATATAAATCACATGCTCAATATCGAACAAATAATATATTGTGACCTACTTATCATAATGAATTGAGTCTAAAAATCTACCAATGACATAACAAAAGATTCAATTAAACCCATTGCACCACTTAACATAGACATGAGCCATTCAAACTTTAACATTAGTAGAGACGTCAGTGATGAATTTTCGATGTTTACTCAATTAAACAATCTTAACATCATTAGGATTAAGATCACTAAAAAATCATAGTAAAACAATTGAATGATAAATATTGATTATTATACTAACTCTTTAATATGAAATGAATAATACTATTAGTTCACTAATTTAGTTATTTAATATAGCAAAGGTGTAATTTCTATATATGGAAATTTTCAATCCTAAGGACCAAAGTGGAACCCTTTTGTGTCTTTCCAATTCAAACATGTGCAAAACACATTTTAATATCACACTAATGAAAGAATAACTTAATTAGTTCGAAAATTTAAATGTTTCCTCAATTTAAGATTGACTTAATAAGTCCCATTATTTTAATGTCTCTCAAATACAAGACTGATATAATTAGTCCCCGAATATTTAATGCCTGTTCAATACCAGATTAATTTAATTAGTCTCAAAAATTTCAATGTCTCTTCAAGGTTCAAATATTACTATTCAAGTGAAAATTTTAAGGTTATCCCAAACGGTTTCTTCGGGTTGCATTCGCCACAATCAAATAAATGGTAGATACAATTTTCGAAAAACTTTAGGGAGAATAAATTGAAACAAATATTACCATTTTAAATAAAATGTGCAGGATCAAGCATCGATATTAAACATCCACTCCAAGGAAAAGGAATAATAAGTTAAAAATGAGTATTTCACCCGTATTTTTTTTATTCATATCCAAATTAAATTTTGTTCAAAAGTCGTTTATCAGTATACCATAGGATTTGAACTTGGGTTCTCTTGTCACAACCATTTAAAAAAAGCACCAACTACCTAGATGACAATTATTCTTAACACTTTATGTAGAGATATATTCACGTCGACTCTGGACTTGGAATCCATTAAACATCTGATCCTTTAAAAGAGTTTAGTTGTGAATGTCCCAAGAACACAATTTTAAACTTGGCAATCATATAGTGCTATAGTAATTTCTTAATATGATTAGGTAAATGTTAAAAGGTAAACAGTTTAAGTTTAATGGATGCATTCAAAAATACAAGGAAGTTATGAAGAGGAAATCACATTCATTGATTTGGGAGGACCACTAAGAATACGCCAATATCTTCAATTGTTAATCATCAGATTAGAATTTTAGATTAAAAAGTGATTAATTATGCTCATTATCAATAGGTGTACACCTTTCGGCTTAAAAATTAAACCAAATCAATTTCACTTGAATTCATAGAATAAATAAATTCCAAAAGTATCTACGGAATTCAAATTCCATAATTTCTAATTGGAATAATTGGAATACAGAGACCATAACGAAATCAAAATCGAAATAAAAATTTAGAGCGACGACGTCGTTAAAATATCAAATCCAAGGACTCCATTTAAACACACAATCATTCAAAAATAAATTCAATTCAAGATTTCAATAATTTCCAGCGGTCACAGAGATCCTAACTTCGGGTTTGATAAATTTTAACGATCATTGGAGTTCTAAATTTCGATAAGCATATCGATTTTATTTATAGTGACCAATAGTTTTAAATTTCGAAAACAAAATGTTGACAACGACCACACAGTTCTAGTTCTCTGAGTTACATATCTTAACAGTGTTCATACAGATTCTAAGTTTATGTTATTTCCATTAACTTGACAACAACCATTCACTGTCTTCTTATACAGAGTATCCATAAATTTTACCAAGATCATAATGAGTTCAAATTATGGGTATGCTAGTTAAATCACAACGACCCTATAAATTAATTTCAAATGTAACAATTCAACAGCGATAAAGGAAATTAAATAATCTTCTTTGTAGGTTAGTTTGCAGTGATTCAGTAAAAATTAAATCACCAGATGGTGTGAACAAATTGGGCAGTGATTACACAAATTATAATTTCTAGATTGACAATAGAATTTCAAAGTAGCCATGCGAAATTATGAACTTAGGATCTACAAATAATTGCAGCGCAAAATTAAATTCAAGTCTAAGTTATAGTTTAAATAGGCGGTGATTACCAATAGTTCGACAGTGATTTACATATTATAATATACAAATTTACTCTCATACAAATTTTAACTTCAGAAAATAAAATACGGAACCGTTGATGAAGGAGATTGAAGATGTGCTCCGACCACTTTCACTTCTTATTAATCCATATTTATAATCACAGAGACGTCATTGGTACCTCCCAACGAATTTTAGGGGTACTCTTCTTTACTCTTATCCCCCGAGTCGCAAAGAGGCCATACACAAAAAACCAACAAACAATAGCTCCAAGTCTTTCCTTGCAAGGAAGAACTTCCACTCTTTTTCCAAGCTTAGTATCCTAACTCTCACAAGTAAAACAAAGTCCACAAAATTTAGGCAGCATAACATTACCAAGAATAAGTGAGATCATTTTCCCTTCTACCACATTTGTTTTATAGGAAAAATACCCATAACATTACCAAGAATAAGTGAGATCATTTTCTTTTCTACCACATTTGTTTTATAGGAAAAATCCCCATAACATTACCAAGAATAAGTGAGATCATTTTCCCTTCTACCGCATTTGTTTTATAGGAAAAATCCCTAGCGACACATGTCCTCATCCATAATTAATCATCATTTTAATTTGTTTAATTAGGATTATTCACCCTCACACTTGTCACACTCTCCCCAAGTTACACAAGTAATCACCATTTTTATTTTACTTAAAAAACCAATTTCCCTCACATTCCCCAATGTGTTCTTATTTTCATTCTTAGTTGTCCTTTTGTTCTCCAATTTTTCATTTAATGAGTATATAGTAACTAGATCTTAGTTAGAGTTGGATTATGAGTCTTCTTCTAGTTAGACTAGTGGTAGGTTGACTCAATATTATTTTCCATGTGTACTCCTATCCTCTCATATTATTATTTCTTCTATTTAAAAATCCAATTTATTAATTTCATGCACACATGTGCATTTTATCCAATCTTTAGATTTTTATTCACTTTTTTCTAGAATTTGATTTGTCTCAATTCTCTTAATTTATTTAATATTTTTAATTAGTCTCTTAGTTAAACTTAGACTTAGGCTTAGTCTTAGACTTATTCTTAGACTCTTGTTAGGATTTTTAATTAATAATTTACTGTGTAATTAATTATTTCATTCTAACAAGGTCTAATCGTTTCAATGTTTTCTAGGCCACATAGATTTATTGAATCAAGTTTTAATTACGCGAGGTGCCCTTCAAGATTCACCTATGTGCTCCAAGGGTGCCACTTGTCTTTGAATGGTTTTTGAAGTTTTTCCGACCCTTTGGATTCAACACTCCATTTGGTCGACCTTGTGAGAGACTAATGGCTTCTAAGGAATAAGGACTCTACCTTATTTCACGCCCCTTAGAAATATTTGTGAGTGATTGTCTCATTCTTCCCTCATGACATCGTGGACCTCTTGAACTAGATAAAATTTAACCTACCATTCATGCGACAATGAGAATGCTAGTAGGTTGTGCCAGGGACACCGCCACACCTCTCCCTCAAGTGACTTGTTTCTATGCATGGCCCCTTTACTCCTTATGTGAGTTGGATTAGCAAGCATCGTCAAGCCTTCGTCCACTAAAAAATAGTGTCAATAATCCATACACATAAATCATACTAAAATCAATCATATGTCACATTTATGTAAAATGAAATACTAAAACAATAAAATCCACTCCTTGACTCAGTCTGGAGTCTAAGGAATTTCATTGATGACATCAACATCCATAACTTGTCATGTGTCTTGCACACTGAGGAAAACTTGTTCATAACTTCTACCAATACATATACATCAAAATAACAATGAGTCACAACACATCATCATCATCATATATAACCCATAATTGAAACGAAATCACAATGTACCACAACCAGATCACTTGCACACAAATGTCCTCAAAGAATATGTCAATTAAAGTAGTCTCAATAGAACAGGATGTTACATACACCCCCTCTGGTTTTAAACTTTGCCTCGAAGTTTGTATAGGATATAAATTCAAGTAAACAAATGTATCAAACATAGATCTACATATATGATCTATTAAACAAGTAAGGAAACTGCTAATGCATATCATATGTGTCCTCCCATATAGCGGAGTGTGGACTATATTTGTCCCATTGGACCTTGAACTGATCGATTGTTCGACATCTTAGGTGTCGAGTGATATGGTCCAGAACGTGGATTGGCTCCGCCATGAGAGATCCCTTGTCTGACACATGCAAATAACTCATGTCAGTAATGTGTGACATATCACTAACATAATTTCGTAAAACATATACATGAAATACATCGTGCATACACCTCAAAGAATCAAGCAAGTCTAGTCGATAAGCCATGGGTCCTTCATTTTCCACAACTTCTAAAGGTCCCACAAACCTCGGAGAGAGTTTAGCACTATTTCCAAACTTGATTGAACACATGTGCGGTTTCACCTGCAAGAAAACTCGGTCACCAACTTCATAACTACGGTCAACGCAATGTGCATTGACATAACTCTTTAATCCTTTGTCTTGTTGATTGCATTTGTTCTTTCATTTCTTGTATCACTTCGGTTCCTACCAGTACCCTATCCTCAAGTTCATCCCAACTCAACGACGTCCGATATGGTCGCCCGTAAAGAAACTCAAACAATGCCATCTTGATGGTACTTTGGTAGTTGTTGTTGTATTCAAACTCTGCTAGTGGAAATAAATCTTCCCAACATTTATGTTGGTCCATTACATACATACACAACATATACTCCAAAATTTCATTCATTCTTTATGTCTGCCCGTCTGTCTCAGGGTGATATGTTGTACTAAAGTTTAGTTGTGTTTCCAAAGCCTCTTGGAAACTAGTCCAAAATATTTCTATAAAAACCAATCCTTGATCGGATATGATCCTTCTTGGTACACCATGTAATATAACAATCTCCCTGACAAACACTCTAGATATTTCTAGCACCTTATATGTTGTACGTACAGGGATAAAGTGTGCACTCTTCATCAGAGTGTCAACTACCACAAAAAATGAATCATGTCTCCTTGTCGTCAATGGAAAACCAACAATACATTCTATTGAAATGACCTCCCATTTCAATTTCGGAATAGCATGTGGCTATAATAATCCTGTCGGGTGTCTATGTTTATCCTTCACTTGCTGATATTCTAGACATCTCACCACGTAACTAACTATGTCTTCTTTCATTCATTTCCAGAAGAATAAAGGCTTAAGGTCTACCTTCATGTTCATGACTCCTAGAAGAGCCATGTACACTACTCAATGCGCTTCACTTAAGATCAAACTTCTCAATTCATCATTAGGAGGTATGTAAATCCTATTGTTATATCTCAACAATCCATCATTTTCCAATGTATATCCCTCAAACTTTGGTACCATCATCGTATCTTGTTCAATGTTTTCCTTAACTTCCTTGTACTAATCATCGTCTATCTGTAACACTAGAATATTTTCTTGAAGATTCATCTTAAGAGGTATTACGAAGAATACGTGTGATCTCTGACTCAATGCATCTGCCACTCTATTCACCATTCATTTAATGTAAGTAATCTCAAAATAGCATTCGGTAAGTAATTCTGACCAACGCCTTTTTCGCACGTGTTAGCACTATGTAAATTTTGTCCGACTGAATAGACAAACGATAGAGGTAACTATTTCAACTAGCTTTAGAGCTAAGGCACTAGCCTTCTCAACTCAGAGAGGGCTCTCTCATGTCACTTGATGTTTCTTTGGAAATTGGTGGCTAGATTTGGTTTGTGTTGGGGGGTTTTTAATAAAATAACTGGAGAAATGAAGATAACATTTGGACTATGGGGTTTGGAATAAATAGAGTACATTATCAAACATAAGAACTATTCATAGGAAAAGGCTAAATCAAGCAACAAGTCTGAGTTTATACCTAGAAATTTTGCATGACATTAGAGAAAAAGAAACATATAACTACATCAGAGCATTATGGAGATTAATTCTGAATAAGTTAAAAAGAAAGAAACATAGTCTAAGTTGTTAAGCCAAGAGCATCAAATAATGAATTATGGGCCTCTAAATCTCCAATTTAGA
>CBVK0100692190.1:0-11192 GCA_900067695.1 Picea abies | reverse complement strand
CCCCCCCTGAACACTACTAGGGAGTATACATAATGAATGGGTCCCAGAAATAGAGGACATGTTAGGTACCCATGAATAGTGAAACTAATAAACACAAAAATAAAGTGAGGAAAGAGGGAAAACCTCATGGGAAACCCCGACCCCCCTCAAAATACAATGTATCAAAATAAGAGAAAGACAATTTCTAGGAAATTGTTTCCTTCACTCCAAGATGATCATGCAAACTATGAAATATTTGGTTAGTGAAAGTTTGGTGAAGATGTCAATAATCTTCTTATTGGAAGGGAAGTATTGTGAATCGATGACTCTATCATGAACCAACTCCATGATAAAATGCATATGGATCTCGATATGTTTATCTATTGTCTCTGTAATAGATCTTGATAGAATTTGAGTGTACTGTGGTTGTCACAAAAGATCACATTTAGACGGTGGAACTGAATGTCAAGCTTAGTGAGGAAGTTATGTAGCCATAGTGCCTAGATGGTGATGTTGATTTCTCCCCTGTACTCATCCTCTGCTGAAGATAGAGAAATAATTGATTTATTTTTTCTTGACCAATGGATTGGGATGGATCCCAAACTCAACATGCACCTAGAGGTGGACCTACTATTGATGCCATTGATAGCCCAACTAGAATCGGTGAAGTCTATGAGATCCTACTTGAAAAGTTTTTCATAGTGGATCCCATAATTGATGGTGCCTTGAACATATTTGAGGATGTGCTTGGAAGCCTTCCAATGTAACTCATGTGGCTCCTACATGTACCTAGAGACTACCCCTATTGTATATGATAGATTTGGTTAGGTGTGGGTGACATATAGAAGGATCCCCACAAGTTTTCGATAGAAGATGATGTCCACCACTGGTGTGTCATAACCATCCTCAAGTATAACCCCAGATAAGAAGGGTGTAGGTGCAGACTTGTAGTATGTCATGCGGAATATGTCCATGATATCCAGAGAATACATAGCCTGAGATAGCTTGATTCCCAAATAATCCTTGATGATCTCGAGACCAAGAAAGAAATGGAGTGGACCCAAGTCCATCATTGAAAATCTACCATGCAGAATTCCTTGATCATAGAAATCATTGAAAATGAGTTGTCGGTGATCAAGAGATAATCCACATATAGGAATAGGATCAAAAGTGAGTTAGTGGTCCTCAAAATGTAGACATTTGGATTGGATTTGCATCTAAAATAATTCTTGGAGAGAAACTATGAGTCCATCTTTGTGTACCATGATCAGGGGCCTACTTGATTCTATAGAGTAACTTTTTGATTCGACACACTAAAGATGAATTCTATATGAATCCAAGTGATTTATCCATATAAATCTCCTCTAAAAAATCCTCGTAAAGAAAAGAAATCTTCACATCCATCTGATGTAATTTCCATCACCTCGCTACTCCAATGGAAGTGACCAACCTGATAGAATAAAACTTTGATTGTAATACCCCTAGGTCGAACCCCAATTGCACATATAAATGTAAATGTTTTATAGGCTAGTGAGCCAGGTTGTTACAAGCCAAAAGTCTTATGTGATTATTAGGCCTAAAAGCCTAAATGATAAAGTCCAATGACCCTATTATTGCAATATGTAAACACTCGTATTATTAATGAAAACACATCGTTGTTACAGATTGATCCACAAATGAGTATGGGGGGCTAAACTCCACTAGAAATGGAAACATGGGATAAGAGTCTAGGAAGGGGTTAATATAGGGGGATTAATCCCAATGAAATATTATATTAGCATTCCTTAAAGCTAAAGTAATGGATATGAATATATCCTAAGTATTGAAAGTAGGTACAAGGGAGTCCCTTGGGTGCCAAGTGTCTTAAAAGACATATGCACATATATTTGGGGACATAGTGTGATGGGGGATGATTGATTATTCCTTCAAGGAGGAAGTTGTGTATTGTACATTATGGTACTAGACTGAAGGAATAACTGGTACTTTCATTGGTTAAATCAAGACTTGAATTGAATAAGTGGGTTGTCAGTTCCATCGGATTGAAGAAGTGGGTTGTTAGGCCCGTGGAATGGAATAAGAAGATTATCAAGCCCATGAGAATTCTCTCCAGGTGAGAGAACTGTTGGGAATTGATTTCCCAAGGTGCCAAATGATAACTACAAGGATATAAGACTTCTTGTTCGACTTGTTGTTGAAGCCTTCGAAGGGAAGTGGAGCAACCAAAGGATTGTCTAGCAGAAAAGGGGCACACTTCCTAGGGTGGGACATGCATGTGGGGAAGTAGAGAATATACTCTGTTATTTTGAGTTGGAACCTGTGTCTAAGTTTGTATGTTGTTGAATTTACCTTAACCTGGTTTAGAAACCCTTTAACCTAGTGGAATTTATCCCTAGCTAGAGGGTGACCCACTATTGATATTTATGAGGAGTGTGGTCTAAGGCTCGGAGGAACATGGAAGGTCTTCATGAAGTTGGTGTTTATTTCCTGAGATAAGTGTCATTCATGTGATTATTTCAATTATTGTGTGTGCAATTATGAGTTTCTATCATGGAATATATGTTATTAAATTCTTTATATGAATTGTTTTTTTTTGTTTGTTAGTTTGTCTGTGACATGTGGGACTAATCTGTGGCTAAGAAACTATGACTCAGGGGAATATAATCCGTCAAAATCACTTGGGGATTGCACCCATCTTGAGCCACATGAACCCTTAACATGGATAGATTTTTTTTCCCAGCAATTTTTGAACCGGTGACTTTAACATCACAGAGTACCTTAATAGCAAACTTTGTCATCGACTATCCTACACCTCAGGGACAAAAGGTAAGCAGGCTTGGCCCAGTTAATATTTTCATGAGTAGACCATGTCCTTGCTTAGTTTTGAGCACAAGAACTGGCCTTCATTGCAATAACGACTTTACCATCCAGCCACCTCCACCGACCTTTTAAAATTTGAAGGACATGGGGTTGTGATTTGATCCACTTATGTGTGCATGGGTCACGATACCTTTTTGAATATAGTATCTCTGGGTGCAACCACATATTTGACCACTACCTCAAGGTGCCCCCATGTCTCTAGGTAAATCCCTCACGGGAATTGAACCTTACCCAATGGTGAAAAACTCCTCATTTTCCACCATTGGATCTAACCCCTTTGGGCAAGGTATGCGGCCTTGGAATAGTTAAGATTTACTCTGCGACTAGACCACTTCCTTGCTCAGGTTTGAGCACAATACCTGACCTTCATTGAAAGAATGAATTTACCATCTAGCTTCCTCCATTGACCTTTTCTATATATGAATTGTTATTGTTGCATGCATGTAGTTATTATTTTCTCTTAAATCTATTCATATGTAGAATTTATTATTTAATTTAATGGTATCAAAATTCAAAATTCCACGTGACATGTTCCAGCTCATGGATGCGAATGTTACAAGAGAAATTTTGTTGAGTCCCTGATAATGGGATTGTTACAAAGTGGTATAATATCTCAATTTTTTTTAAGTGGCATAGCCTAGTTGGTGGCTAGGTATGTTACAAATTGGTATCATAGCCTAGCTCTCAATACTGAGCCAACATGGGCCATTTAAAAGAGCGTTGAAGTGAAATTATAGAGTTTGCAAGAAATTTTTTTGATAGAATTTAAGGAAGAGTTTGTTTCGAAACTATTTAAAAAAAAAATTTATGGTGTTTCCCTGGTGAAATTAGGAGCATCCGGGTGAAATTGGGCCAAAGCCCTAATTTATGTTGTTAAATTCCTAAGGAATTTGGGAAATTGGTCCAAGGATGATTTTTTTTGGACTTTAATCTTTGTCTGAGAAAATTGAGACCTGTAATTGGTCAAATTTGAAGTCAATATAAGGATATGAAGGATTTAATGAAATTTAATGGTTGTCGAGCGACCATGGTGAAATGGAATGAAATTGGGCAAAATTTAATGGTTGTCGAGCGACCATGGTGAAATGGAATGAAATTGGGCAAAAACCCCAATTTCCTGCAGCTAATAATGGAAAATTCGAAGTGAAAGATTCAAATTTGAAAGAAGTGTACAAAGGTATATGTACATGGATTGAATTGTTTGTGTTAATATTATTCACATATCTATAATGACGGCCCAAGAAAGAATTTGATTTTTAGGAAAATTTAAGCATTTTTGGAATTTTGGAAAATAGGCGAAATTGCAAAAATTTCGACATTTTTGTATGTTGATGTCATCATGACGTGGGGAAGGGACATGTGTTAGATGACATGGTGGAAGGTGAAATGTACCTCCATGTTGGAATATATAGGGAGGCAGGGAGATGAAAATAATATAAGTGTTGGATTTATGCTTCTGTGAGTCTGCGAGTCCAAAGAAGCAGAAAAATGGCTAAGTGTTGAGACTTATGATATGTCTGTGAGCCTGTGAGTCTGCAAGCACGAAGAAGTGGAAAAATGGTTGAGTGTTAAAACTTTTTGGATGGAATTATGAAATAAATGTTACAACGTCATGAGGCTGCGAGTCCGAAGAAGTGGAAAAATGGTTAAGTGTTGGGA
Organism: Picea abies; assembly: GCA_900067695.1. Taxonomy (NCBI): domain Eukaryota; kingdom Viridiplantae; phylum Streptophyta; class Pinopsida; order Pinales; family Pinaceae; genus Picea; species Picea abies. The sequence goes on along the minus strand of CBVK0100692190.1, from coordinate 6,677 downwards.
GTTATTATGAGTCCATGAAGACAAAAAAATTGCTAAGTGTTGAGACTTATTATGAGTCTATGAGTCCACGAAGATGAAAAAATGGCTATGTGTTGATACTTATGATGATTCTATGATTCCGCGAGTCTGCGAATATGAATAAGTGGAAAAATGGTTAGGTGTCGAGAATTTTCGGGCTGACTTATGAAAGAAAGGTTACACGACCATGAGTCTGTGAATCCGCGGGCTGACTTATGAAAGAAAGGTTACACGACCATGAGTCTGTGAATCCGCGAGTCTGAAGAAGTGGAAAAATGGTTAATTGTTGGGACTTATTATGAGTCCATGATTCTATGAAGATGGAAAAATGGAAAAAAATTTAGACTTATAATGAGTCATCAAGTCCGAAGAAGTGGAAAAAATGTTAAGTGTTGAGACTTTTCGAACATACTTATGAAAGAAAGGTTACAAGACCATGAGTCCATGAGTTCGTGAGTCTGTGAGTCAGAGGAAGTGGAAAATGGTTAAGTGTTACGAATTATTATGAGTCCATGAGTCAGAGAATATGGAAAAATGGCTAAGTTTTGAGACTTATGATGAGTCTGTCAGTCCACGAGTCCGAAGAAGTGGAAAAATGGTTAAGTGTTGAGACTTTTCAGAGTCCGAAGAAGTGGAAAAATGGTTAAGTGTTGAGACTTTTCAGACAGACTTATGCAATAGAGGTTACAAGACCATGTGTCTGTGAGTCCGCAAGTCTGAAGAAGTGGAAAAATGGTTAAGTGTTAGGACTTATTATGAGTCTATGAGTCCATGAAGATGGAAAATTGGCTAAGTGTTGAGACTTATTATGACTCTGTGAGTCCACGAAGATGGAAAAATGGCTAAGTTTTGTGACTTATTATGAGTCTGTGAGTTCGCGAGTCTGAAGAAGTGGAAAAATGGTTAAGTATGGGAACTCTTAAAATGGACTTATGAAAGGATGGTTATGATTTTGTGAGTTTGTGAGTTCGAGAGTCTGTAAGTCCACTTAGATGAAAAATAATCTAAGTGTTGGAGTTATGATTCCATGAGTTCCCAAGTCCATGAGTCTGCATAGATGAAAATAATCTAAGTATTGAGAGTTTTCAAGTGGAATTATGAAATGAATAAGTAAGCACTCATGATTCTGTAAGTCTATGAGTCCACGAGTCTGGGAGTCTTCTTAGATGAAGAAAAAAATTAAGTGTTGGAGTTATGCTTTCGTGAGTCCACGAGTCCGCAAAGATGAAAATGGTTAAGTATTGGAACTCTTCGAACAGACTTATGAAAGGGAGAGTTATGATTCCATGATTCCTCCATTCTATGAGTCCATAAGTCTGCATAGATAAAAATAATCTAAGTATTGAGACTTTTCGAGCAGATTCTTGAAAGAAACAATTATGATACATTATTGGAATATAATCATATGAAACTTTGTGTAATTGTAAATTATTAAGCCTAACAAATTTTGTTCGATGTACATTTTGCAAAGTTAACAAAACTTATATCACAACAATATCACAACAAAGATCAAAATCATGGAAGATGCATAGGAGGCTTCCAACCGTGAAGATGAGATTACAGTGATGTATGTTAATATGGTTAATGGAGGTACGAATTCAAATGGACATGGAGAAGGTAAGGGAGATAACATTAATTTGGTAGAGACTATAAAAATTCTTAAAAAGAACATCCAGAGCTATAAACTTGATAATGAAAGGATTATGAAAGCCAAGGATAAACATGAACACGTCAACATCAAGTTAATGAAAATCTTGGATAGAATAGAGAAAAAGATGGGTAAGGAGACCAAGTCAAGTAGATCATGGAGTCACATCTATCATGATGAGAGGAGAAGAAAAATAAGTGTTGGTAGGTTTTAAATCCTAGGTTTTCACCTCTTCCTTCTTTTCCTCCATTATCCCATCCATATGTCAACCTAATTATTGCTTAGTTTATTTTCAATGGTGTGTTGATTCATTTTGATTTGTTCTCATCTTCCATTTTGTTTTCATCATTTTCTTGTTCTTTACAAGGATAATACATGTTATGGTTTGAATTGAATAACACACATCACCATGGTTATGTCACTAGTGGGATGCTAGAAGGTTAACCTAATCCTTTGATGTAAAAGGACATTGATTGCAAGAATGTGCCTATTCTTGCAAACAACATAAAACACATTGTTTTGTTGGTTTTAATGTTCAGAAAATTAAAAAAAATTAAATCAAGATGTGTTGGCACCTCACATGCATGTCAATGTCCATGAAAACTAGAGATCACACAGGTTACCACCAGTTTAACCATCATTAAAAAATTCATGATAAGAATCATGTAGGTTTGTGCTTGGAACCATCATCATCGCATGATCATGTTTAATTATTGTTGTAAGTGGTAATGGAAACCAAATTAACGCATACATTTGGCCATCATTTCTAGCAAAAGAAGTTAGAATGCAATGGTTTCTCCCTGGGAGAATTGGAAATTGAAAAGAACAGAGAAACATGGGCTCAAATTGTTCAAAGGCATTCCAAAAATTAGAGACATTTTCATCAGAGCAGAATGATTTTATTTTATCTACACTTTTAATGGGCACCACACTGGAGTGGCCATGTTCTTGGCACAAAATTTCAATGGGTTTCAGACCCAACTTGGGGAAACCACTATTCATATTACAAAGCATTTTATTGGAGCGACCTGCGCTCTCCTGATCAGTCAGGAGAGATGGTTCAAAAAGGGAAAATTTTCAACTGATGTCTGCAACAAATTCCTCGTGGAAGAATACCAAAAACCCTATTGGAGTCAGGGTATCTTGATTATGTGGATTAAATTAGAGTGTCAAGGAATCCTCACTGCAGTCCAAAGGTATATTATAGGTGAAGGTCATTTCTCAATTATGCAGTGTTATCACCTCCATTTCCTTATGCACTTAAGTGGTGACAAGGAATTAAACCTCCCTTTTTTATTTTCTTAAAAGTCTAATGAAAATGTCTAGAAGGGTCTAGAGTCATCATGAATATGCTCACAAAAGTTTATATCACCAGGGTTTTATAAAAATCTTGGTCCTCTTTTCTTTAGATGAATAGAAATTCCCTAGAAATATTTTCTATAGTTTGAAGGGTTACAAGAAGGAGGACAAGAAACTAATCAGTAGCAAGAGGAACATGAAGTTGATCGATAGTATGAAGAGTAAAGGGATGGGGATAACCAAGAAATGAGGGTTTCCCCTAAACCTGGGTGCTCCTCAAAATCTACCCAACAAAATAGAAACAAGTAAACTACACCTAAAAAGGGGGGAACCCGAACTAAAAGGGAAAAAAAAAATAACTCCACATCAAGAAAAAAACCCTCGAAGGAAGTTAAGATAATCTACACCAAAACAAAGAGAGAAGGAGTGCATAAATGTTTGTATTAGAGAGAAAGAGGAACATGTCATCCCACTAGGTCCATTGTCACCTAATCATTCTGAATATGAGCTTGTGACCACCACCATGCAACAAGATAAAACTTCTAGGACAAAAATAAGGAGGAAAAAAAAACTAAACAACACAATCTCGAGATTGTTGATGCATAATTTGTGCCTGTAGAAACCTTGATTAAGGAATCCATTGAATCCAAACAGAGTAGAAAAAGTAGAGGGAACTAGGACCCTGGAATTCCTAGTAAACCTAATAGAAAATCTAGGATCACAAATCAATTGAGGAAAAATTCTAAAGAATTGTTTAATCCATCTTTGAAATACCAAAAACCCATAATAATTGATGTTGAGGATACTAAAGACGAAATATATAGATTTGAAAATATGGAGGAGATGGCTATCCATGCATTGAAAATGATGATAGTGGATCAGAAAAGAAAAAAATATAAAGGTGAGACCTTGGGGATAAAGTGTGTTTTTGTGAAGACAAAGTAACCTACATACTTGGATTTAGAACAAAATGAAATTGACCTTGGCCAGACCTTGACAAAGAATTTGATGGCATAACCCTAGATATAGAGATGGTTCCTGAGAAGGTTTTACATGATATCAAACCATATATTAAAGGAAAAATATTGAATATGCATAAACCTATGAGAGAGACACATGACAAAAGCTCCAAGATAGCACCCAGATATGAGATGAGGCCAAGAAAAACCAATTTTTCCATTGACCTCAACAAATCTTCCATAGAGGAATAACAAGGTCAAAAGGATATAAGTAAGGTACATGTCTTGATCAAACCAAATGTTGAAGCTGACAAAGGTATAGATGACAGCCACCAGGTACAAATTATGAAGGAACAAATTTTGAGTTTACAAAAATAGAGGCAAGATCTGGAAATGCAACATACTAAGCTACAAAAGAAGCATTAGAAAACAAGTTTTTTCTTTAAAGATATCATCTAAGAGGTCTATTGTTGTCAAAGGAGAAAGTATTTAGTATTTTTGCCAACTAATCCACCTGTATTCCAGTTTGGTCTCTAGTTGGAGTGTACACGAGAATCCATGCACAATCACATGCCAGTTACAACTATCGAAGGTTTTTGTTAGGAGTTGTTCTACTTCAGTTGTCAACAATAGTTAAAGTTACACTTGTAGATTTTTTTTTTGTTTTAATTAAAGATATTGTTTCCAAGTGTAATAAGTGGTCATTTTCTTTTGATATGAACCATATTTTTGTTAAATTCGAATTTAATTTAATTCACAAACTGATACTTCAAACCAGATTCACTCAAGTCAAAAAAATGTTTACAAATTGTAATTAAGGAGTGATAGTCAAGTTGTTTACAAGGTCTAGCTATAATGTAAAGATAAACCTTTGAGTTGGATCCTATAAAGTTGGTCGAACCCTGTTGGGATAGATATAAATTGATAGATTCTTGAATGTAATGAGGTTCAATTTTTTTGTAGATCAAGCATCATAATTTTGGCTGGACCTGAAGAATAACATTGTAAAGTTTCCTACCTGGTGAATATACATATTGATGATAGTTTGTGTTTTTATTCTTAAATATTTGTTTGTTCTTAATCTTATCTAGATGCAAGTTGGAAATGTATGCAATGTGTAGTTTCCTTTCCTTTGAGCTATTGTTTCAATGAAATTATTATTGCTAATCAACCTGGTTTCAACTATTGTTTGCAGTAGATAGTTTATTGTATTACAACCTTGTTTGGATGAATTGTGTCAAGATACATGTTTTAGATTTGGAATACTATTTCAAGTCTAAAATTTTATACAACAAGTAACATTGTATGTTTGCTTGTATTTAATTGTTTTATTCTTCATATCCTTACCTTCTCATCAAAATACATGCCACCAACTAAGGGGAACCTACAATGATATTGTTTGAATAATCCAACCAGGTTTCTACCCTTGAAAACCTACCTATCAACTGACCAAAAAACTAATTCATTAAAACCAAACCATTCCAAAACTTGAGGTGGCCTAACTATGCCCTTTAGCAGTGAGGTGTAGACCTTAGGACCAACATATTTTGGTTCCATTACCGGGTAATGGAGTAATGAAGTATATTTACCTGGGAGAATGACAATGATCAAATCTGATCTTTGATGGTGAAAAAATATCAAGCACAAAGGTGACTTCCATATTTCACGTGGTGACTCCACTAAATGAAAATCTATTAAGGAATTTTGGCTCCAAAGAAAGGATCGAGAAAATCAAATCACGAGCAAACTAAAAATAAAAAATTCAACCTTTATATTAATGGTGACACAACCAACCATGATTCATAGAGACAAGTAAGGAACACTACCATTTCTTAGAGATACCCCTTTCCATCCAACAAAAATACCACAATTGAAAACAATTCCTTTATCCACAACAAGAAACATATTAATCTTGTCATATTTGAAAATCCCCTTGTCATTAGTCCCCAGACATTGCCTCTCTCAAATTCTGCCTCATTATATCCTCCATCAACCACACCCACCACTCCTCCTCAATCTCAGATCCCTTTTGTCCCAAACATGGTTGTCAACAGGATGAAAGCCATCATTACAAACAGGTATGGACATTTGGTGTTGCCTCAAAATTTAAATGGATTTCCCATAGGTTACTACATGAAATATATACTAAGGTACAATGGTGAGGAGGAGGTGACTACTAAATAAAATATGGTGGAATTTTACATTTTTTCTGAGAACATCAACATTGAACATGTAGATGTATGGATGAGGTTGTTTGTGTAGAGCTTGGATGGAGAGGTAAGGAAGTTGTTTCATGGCGTAACTCCAGATTCTATCACATGTATTGAGGCATTGGATGAGTCTTTTATAAAACAATGGGGAGATAGGAGAGACTACCTGTATTACATAAGTGAGTTTGGGACATATCAGGATGTTGGAAATACAAACACAAATTAGTTTAGAATTCCTAATTATGCTCCTCAATGCATGTAGAGAGAGAGAGCAGAAATGTTGAATATCAGAGAGGTGTACCTCCTTTCCAGAATAATGAAATTGAGGATATGGATGTGGAAAATGATGTTGTAGATGATTCTTTTGTACTATTTAATGAAATGTATCTTTATCCTAGTCACCTAACATAGCAGGACTATGAAATATCATAGTTTTCAAACCAATTTGGTGATGATGTAAAGGAAGAAGAAATATTTTTTATGTTTGATCATTTTGTCATTGATGCAAATGGTTTGATTGATTGATGTCAAGTAATTGATTGA
>CBVK0100692189.1:0-11192 GCA_900067695.1 Picea abies | reverse complement strand
TCACATGGTTGGCCCTATTCAGTGGATAAAAAATTATTGGAGCCATTTGTTCTTGGATCAAACCTCTCTTGATCCAACTGAGCAACAACATAGTCAATGTTGACTTCATTGTTGCTCCTTCAGATTGAGGGGGGTTTGCTCCAAGATCAGACAACTCCAATAAATTATTCTTGAAACTAAGAGGAGCTTATTCATCCTATCACTTCTGAGATGTGTGTTTGTGTGTGTGTCACTATTTAATCTCCTCTCATATGGATTTTACAAAAAAATAAATAAATGGTGTTTACTATTTGCAATCTTGTTGGTTTTAATTTCTATTAGGATTTATTGACATGTCTTAAAAGTATTTTTTGGTTTTTACTAAAAATTAAATATAATTATGTTTTTATTTAGTACAATATGCAGTTCGTGCATTTGCATATGCTCTAGATGTTGTATCAATGCAATGCTACACATTAGAATATCAAAGATTATGCATGTCTTGTCTTTTTTCTTCTTTTTATGACTTCTTAAGGTTCCTTTTATTTATTTATTTTTACATTACCATGATTTGTGGGCCACTATGGGGCCAGTCATTCTATCCAATGAACCACACCTAAGTATGTAGCATATACAATTCCCTTTAGTTCATCGTATCATATGATTCACATAGCTAATCTAATACTTCAACTTGGTTTTTTGTGGTTGTGTATAAGTAATCCCTTGGATATCATAGTATAAGAATAACCAAAATTATGCAATAGAGTATTTTAAATGAATGAGATATAGATACCACTTTCGAGTAGAAATTACAAATCATAGGCACCAATGAACCTAAATACTCATCCCACATTCCAAGAAGATGAAAATCAAACATCCCACCAGCCTAAAAGTGGATAGGGGGTTGGGTGTGTTACACCAACGACCTCTATACACTCCTATGATATTTATTACTCTCCTGTGATATTTATTGTAATGTTTATTATTTTGTTGTAGAGTATTGCTTTAGCACCAAAGGAAATTATTCCACCCTTACCTCTAGAGAAAGAAAATCTTGAAAATGCTTTAGCTATAGAAATTTCTACCAATCTATTAACCAATGTCATTCCACCAACACTTGGAATTTGTACTGCACTCAAATCATTAAATCTATCTAACAATTCCTTAGAAGGTTCCATTCCATATTCACTTGGGTATCTACAAAATATCATGGACTTGGATGTGACCCAAATGTTTCTCATTAACATTGGCACGAACAAAAAAATATCTTTGGAAAGACTTGAATCCCAATTGGAGAAATATTAATTAATCAAAAAATCATTGCTAACACAAGATGAGATCCATTTTCATTTTCATTTTCCTAATAAGTTCAGAAAAATTAGTTTAAATTTTAGCAGAGGCGCAAAATGATTTGGAACACATCTGGAGGATTGTTAAATATGGCATAATAGTTTAAATTGGCCAGAATGAGTTCTAAAATAGTGACGATGGAAATAAATCAAATATCAATGGTCACGATTATGATTGGGACAGATCAACGACTAGTGTTCATTGTGGGCCTAGAAAGTGCACAGAGGTTAATTCCATAAAGTGGTTCTGAAATGGAAACCACATGTTTTGAAGGTAAAGACGTGTCATCATAGGGATGATTGCGAAGCATAAAGTGGTTTACATTGAAACCGCTGACCCGTCGCTCCAAAAAGTTGAATATTATAAAGTTGATGTGATTTTTATTTTTGTTTGTCTTTTTCAAATCGAGAACTATTGAAGTAGTTGCAACTGTCACCTTCGACCAAATTTAGAATTCTCAGCGCCATTATAATTTCCATTACCAAGTATTTTTTCTTGCTGCCATGGATCCCATCATGCTCGAAGTATCTAAACGAAGCCCCAAAATTAATGAATAATCTCTAATCGATAGATATAATGATGTTTGTGACCCTGAATTCACGGTTGCCCCTATTTCTCAATTAAGAAGTAACATAGCTGATGTTAGAGGGAAAGGTTTTCCATTTTTGGAGTTTGTTCAAGATTCTCTCATTCCGTATGCAACCAAATTGTGTTTTCAGTTTCTTGAATTTATAGGATGGTGTGCAGAGCAATACTTAGAGTCATAAAGAGTTGTAATTGATAAAAGGGGTCTAAATTCTTGTGTAAAATTGATGTTGTGTTAGTCAGGGAGTCATTAAAAATTCTGAAGTCTTTCTATGAGAATTATGAACCTTTTGATGAGGAAGAAATGATTAGAGTCTATAGGGAGTGTCAACCAGAGATAAAAAATCTATTTTTAATAATGATTATCAAGATTGATCAGTTTCCACAAAGTCTGTCTTTTCCCTTAAGCATTGATATCATGGTCAGTGAGGTTCAATGTGTCTGCTCTTTGTTAAGTCAAGTTTTAGGTCTTAATAGTGATATATTCATAGTTGAGGTCATGTTAGGTTTTCTGCTCAAATTCTTCAAGTCAGAGTCAGATCAAGTTGTCTGCATTAATTTTGATGAGTTCCTAGCTGATACCATCCAAAAATAGCTAGTGAACTTCCACTCTCTTAGACACTTTAGAAAATGTACATATCTGAGGAATATTTTTCTCACGAACAACAATGCAGAGATCCCTAAAGCATAATCAATATATATTGAAAGAAACATGATGACTACAGTAATTGTTATCAATAAAGTCATGTCAAAGGTCTACTAGATGATTTTCAATGTTAAACTGCCCAGAGTTATTGAAGAAATAAGAATTCACCTACAAAATCCAGAAGATAGAGTAGGATATTGGACCCTTTTCATAAATTCTATAGTAATATGGGTATATGGCTTTCATGAGTTTCATTATCTGTTTCCCATATTTTTGACCCCAATAATTTTTTCTCTAGAGTTCATAAGACAGAAAATCATCTCTGAAACTGAAAATTGCATCAAATATCATAGAGAAAGAAATATATAGTTTCCCTTTGTGATTGGCCCATTCATTGTAAAATCCAGAACATGTCTAGCACAGGTTGAGGAAAAGATCAAAGCTTTGTTTTTTGCACAAAATCCAAGTAAAAAATATGATCCTCATTAGATCATATCTAGAAGGACGTAAATGAACAAGAGTGCTCCATATGATCATGAGCCTATTGAAGGCCTGGAGAATTTTGTAAATCTTGAAGAATGTGTGGATGTTGATGCCCCTATACAAAAGACATCAACATAACATAGCATTCCAAAGGTGGTAATTAAGGTTCCAAAAGCTAGTACATAGATTAAGAGGACTATTTCATAGGAAATGGACATAGACCTTGAACACACTGCCAGAAATAAAATGAAAACCATCTAGATAGAGCAGTATGTAGACTTGGAGGATGAAGGGCCTAAAGAACAAACAAGTTTAGACACGGTGGAGAGTGGCACAAGTGTAATTGAATCCAGAGATGATCAATTGGAAAGTGAAGGTAGTTTAGGAGACTTCCATATCTAAAAATACTATTTTTCTCAGGCCTCAAAGGAAGCCTACCAGTCAAAGGAAGATTTATCTAAATGGTATGCAAAAAAAAGAAAGGAACCACTAAGTGAGATCATGAATCTAATTCCTAAGGTAAAGAAAACTTCCCAGCACAAGTCTTCATTATTCACATTCAAGGAAATAATAAGGAAAACAATCAACATTCCCATAGAAGAATAATATAAGGTCTCTGAGATCAAAATAAAGTATGATAATATCAGTGCCCCAGATAAGGTTCAATTCCACTAGTAGACTAGTGACCTGCTATATTAAGATTATTTAAATTTCAATTTGAAAAATGCAAAATTAACATCACTAGCTTCCAATCTTGAAGGCCAACTCAGGCAGGAAAAAGCAGTAAGTAAATCATAGCAGATTCAAATAAAGAAACTTGAAGCTGATGCCCCCAAAGAAATGAAAGACTTTCTTGATGAGAAAGACAAAGTGATTTTCATCCTGAAGAAAAAAGTTGAAAATGCCCGCTACAAAGCATCCACAAATTGCAGAACTTGTAGCATTGGAACAAGAAAAGGAAGCTTTCAAGAAGCAATCACTGGATTTTTAGGCTAAGTTTCTACAACTGGAAAAGGAAAAATTAGAATGGTCAAAAGAAAAGACAGAAATGGCAACTAGATTCATAGATTTGTCTCTTGTTGTACCCTCTATTACACCCTATGCTACTAAAAGATGGGGAAATAAAAGAATTGAAATAGAATATCAAGAAAATGGAACAAGAGGAATATAAAAGGGATGAAAGAGTATCACAACTTAAAAAGGAAATGCAGTCCTTCATGAAAAGGTGAATAAGCTAAACTTCAGGATTAAAAGAAAAAGTTTGCTACAAGGAGCCAAGCACATCATCTGGGACTCCATATTAGTTGAGGTTACAAAACTCATGACATATCTAAATTTTTTTAATGATGAGGACAACATTGCAATTTTGTCTAAACAAAGATGCAAAGCTATTAATGAAACTTTATCAAAAAGGCCAGTAGAATGGGCCCAAAACACTATGAATATCCTTAATACACTACCTCCATCAAGTTTGCAGACAATTGGGTTCAAAGATATAACGTATTTGATAATATGGGATAGAATAATCATAACCAAGAAGAACCTCTCGAATTCAGTCCAGAATAAAGCACTCAATTGGAAAAGAGTGTTAAGGATTTTAAGGATTTGTTTGAAGGACTATTTATCAAAGGTCTTCCATCATTCTGGGATAGAAAGGGAAAGTTACATGAATAGAAAGCCTACAATGCACTCTTGACACAAGCGAGGATGGATCACTCTAGGTTTGAAGACTTAGATGAAGTTTTAAAGGGGGCAGTTGTGGTAGAAATGTTAGCCATAGATTTTGAAATTTTGAATAAATTTAAGATAATAAAATTTGGCATGCCTGTCATGTCGTATGCCTCTTGCATAGATTTGGAAATTTTAATAAAATAAATTATGGATTATGATATTCCTTCTGAATTACAGTGGAAGGAAATAGTAAGATTGGGTAAAACTAAATGTAATTTTCCAGGTCCTATTAAATGATGATCCAACTATCAACAGAGTATGGGTCCAGACATCAACCAATCAGATTAAGAAACTACCAAGGTCAAAGGGGAAAAGATAAGGATAAAGCTACTGAAATATCTCAAGGATCTTGATTTTTTGAACTACTTTTCTCTATTTTTGTAAATCGATTTCAAACCGAATTTCATTGGTTTTTGTAAATATTGTAACACATAATGTACAAAGAGTGGGAGAAAGTTTGATGGATTAAGTATTTTGAGAGTCTTTTTACTGTAATATTTTCCTGAAGAATTAATAAAGTTGGGTGATCCAAGGCTTCTGGGATCCAATCTTGCTTCAGAGATTCACATGCCAGTGACTGTGTAGCATGTTCACTTCAATGCATGTTCTTCTTTCAGTTTATTGCTCTCTTTCCATATCTGAATGATATTCAATTAAAATATTGTTTCATAATTCATCATGTGTATGCTCTGTCACATAGTTTAGAATATCAATGGTGTTTTCTTCTGCTAAAACAGTTTAATAAATTTTAAAATCTGATTGCTTAAAGTGTTGATTTATGTTTTGTTTCTGTCCTTTCTGCTACAACGACATTTAAATTAAACCAACACACAGTTAGTGTCTATCTTGCCTTTGAATTATTTTCCCATTAATTGACAGATTACCCACATATTCATAAGCTTCAACCTTTTGACTCCATGCCCAATGAATTTCTCACATGCTTAAACATCAAATCCCATCCAGAAATTTATTCACAATCCAAGTACCTAACCTCAAGAAACAAAATCAAATCAGTCCTTTGAGTGACTAATTTGGGAGAGAGCCCTCTCCGAGATTGGAAGGGTTAGATTATAGTTTATGAAGTTGGTTTGTGGTTACCTTTGGGTTTCTTTTCTCAACCTAAAGAAATTACAGAGTGATAACAAAATTGAAGGATAAATTCTATTGCTTTTCAATGCAATGCACATTGCATCCAAATGATTAATGCTTTTATGTCAATTTGTCAGGATTTTTAGAAATTCTTTTCCACTTTAATTTACCTACACATTCACTGAGGTTTGCATGCATTTGTTTTTGTAACTTTGTATATATTTTGTGATTGAAGCATATCGTAACCATGACAACGAAAAATAAGATAAATATAGAATGAAAAAAATTGAAGCCACAACATACAATTTTAGAGTATTCTCTTACTGTATTGCATAGGGTTCACTCCATAGTTATGATTTCCACTTAATGTGGCTATCTTTTAACATTTAAGGTGTCACGACTCACTAAAAATGGATTCTTCCACTTATCTTTTGTATGTTTCAACAAAGGAATTCCCAAAGGTTCCAACTTATTTTGAAATCCCTACAAATTGTAGTAGTCTATTCCCTCAAGATTTTATAATTGGGTTTTCTTTCTTCAAATGATATGAATATATTAAAGAAGAGTTTGGCATTTCCATTTTATATATTTCTAATTCTGATTCTTAAAGGTTGCAGATGAAGGGAAAACAAACTAGAAAAACATACATGAAAATAAACACATACTTCAGGTCATCACCACATGAATCTTCAGTATGAAAAAACTCTGGACATCTCCACTTGTATTCTTTAAAATTTAGAAATTGTTACAATGATCAATACAATTTTTCCTTTGTTCTTCTGCCAACCATGAATACATAAAAACCTACAATATTTATACAACAATTCATTTCATTTGGTTTGAACCGATTACAATAGAATATAAAATTTTAGTTGACAAAATTTGGGATTTGCGGATATTCTTGCATTTTGGTTCTTTATCTTCATCCTTTGACTTCGATTGTACCTTCATTTAATTTTATTCCTTTTTGTTGATAGTTGGAAATCATTTACTCGATCTTGGGAAATTATATTTGGTCTTTCCCAATTCGACTATTTCCTTCCATTGCAATTTGGAAGGAATCTCATAATATGTCATTTCTTTCATTAAAATTTTCAAGTCAATATAAGTGGCATAAGACATGATAGGTAGACCAAGTTTGAATGTCTTAAATTGATTTAGAATTTCTAAATCTATACTCAGTTCATCAATTAAAGTAGCCCCTTTCAAACCCTCCTCTAGGGTTTCAAATTTGGAGTGGTGCATACTTGATTGAGTCAAGAGTGAATTATTTTCTTATTAATCCTGCAACTTACCTTTACCATCCCAGAATGATGGAAGGCCCTTTATGAACAATTCTTCCAATAAATTCTTGAAATTTTACACACTTTATTCCATCTGTATTGCTTTATTCATAACTGATTTCAAAAGCTCATGTTTTGTAATAATCCTTGTGGCCCAGATGATCAATGTAGTTCTGTCCTTTACCCCAATGTTCTTAAGATCTACAGGAGAAACTGAGTTGAGAATATTAATGGAATTTTGTGCCCATTCATATGGATTTTTGGCTAAAGTCTCATTAACAAATATGAATCTACGCCTGGCTGTGATTTCTATATTATCTTTATCACTTACAAAATTCAAATATGATCTAAATTTAGCAGCCTCAATAGCTATAGAATCCCATATTATATGTTTATCTCCTTGAAGTAGACCTTTCACTCTCAATCTTGAATTCAACTTATTAATCTTCTCCTGCAAGACTACCTTTTCCTTTTGAACTTGGGATATCTTTTCATCCTTTGTGCGCACTTCTTGCTCCAATTTCTCCATGTTTTCCTTTAACCCTTTGATCTCTCCTTCTTTCAGACTGACTTGTGACATATCCTGAACAATGTCTTCAATGGTTGATCCAGTTCCTGCAGTAAGAGATAAAACCATGACTTTATTTATCAACTCTACCTTTTCTTTAGGCCATTCCATATTTTTCTTTTCCAACTGCAAAATATTAGCCTTATAATCTAGTGCTTCCTTCTGAAATGTTTCTTTTTCCTTCTCTAAAGATACCAATTTTGTTGTTTGTGGGTGTTCTGTAGCAGACATCTTCAAATTTTTCTTCAAACTATGAATTATTTTATCTTTTTTCATCCAATAAAGACTTCATACCTTGAGGACCTTCATACTAAAGCCTTTTAATTTGAGTTTGCCAAGCTTTGTTGGCTGCCTTTTCCTGTCTTAGTTGTCCTTCTAATTTTGCAGCTAAGGATGTCATATTTGAATTTTTAAAATTTAAACTCAATTAATCAGAATACAACAAATCACCGGTCTACTTGTGGAATTTCACTTTGTCAGGGGCACTTGTGTTGTCATATTTGATTTTAATCTTTGACACTTTATCCTCCTCTACAACTGCAATATTAAAAGTTTTATTTTCAATATCCCTCACAGTGAACAAGGAAGATTTCAGTTGAGAAATTTTTTCTACTTCAGGGAACAAATCCCTTATTTCACCCAAAGCCACATTTCTCTTTTCAGCATATTGTTTTGCTAAGTCTTCTCTGGATTAATAAGCTGTATCAGGTGCTTTATCAAAATAATATTTTTGACTTTGAAAAACTCTTGAGCTTCCTTCACTTTCAGATTGACTTCTTTCTTCAATTTATACAATGTTGGTACCACTTTCCACAGTGTTCAAATTCAATAGATCTTTGGGTCCTTCATCTTCCAAATCTACAATCTGATTTGGCTGAACAATTTTCATCTTCTTTTTAGAAGTTTTTTCATCATCAATATCCATAGTCTATGAAATGCTTCTTTTGCTGCACACACTGGCTTTGGGAATTTTAATTACCAAATTTTGAGGATCTGGTTGTGTTTGGACTTGTTGCAATGGTGCTTCCACATCAATACACACTTCCATATTAGCTAGTTTATCCAAGCCTTCCACATTCTCAAGTTCATAAGGTGCATTTTTATTCATCTGTCTTCTCTTGGATATGATATGATGTGGATCATATTTTCTTCCTTGTATTTCTGAAAAGCCAAAGTCTTTGTGTTTTTATTTAACTTGTGATAAAAATTATCTAGACTTAACAACAAAAGGGCCAATAACAAAGGGAAATTTGATGTTAGAGGCTCTGTGCAGTTTGATGAAGTTCTTTGTCTCAGAGATGATTCTTTGTCTGATGAAATCAAGAGCAAAAATATTGGGAGTTAGGAAAACATGTAATAGATAAGGAGATTCATGAAAACCATATACCCAGATCACTGTTGAATGTAGAAAAAGTACCCAGTTTCCTATTCTGTTTTTTGGATTTGGTTGTAGTTGAATCTTCATGTCCTCCAAAAATCTGGGTAAACTTGTATTGAAAATTAGAGAATAGATTCTTGACATCCTTGTTGATGAATATGAGCAAAGTGATTCTTTTACATTTAGTAGATACAAAAGCTACTTTAGGGATTTCTCCATGGTTACTTGCTAAGAAAACCTTTAACATATATGTATAATATCTTAAATGTATCAAAGAGTGGAAATTCACTAGCTTCTTTTGAATGGTGTCATCTAGGAATTTATCAAAATTAACTCGGACTGACTGACCAGACTCTTACTTGAAAAAAATTGAAAGAAAACCAAGCTTGACTTCAACAACATATTTATCACTGTCTAGACCTAGGACCTGACTCAACAGGGAACAAACCCACTAAAATTCAATGACCATCATGTTGATACTCATTGGTAAGGACAAACTCTCTGACATTTGTTCATGTTTAATGATTTGTTGTAGAAATTGACTTTTGAGCTATGGCTGACATTCTCTATAAACCCTATTCCCTTTTTCTTCATTGAATGGATCAGAATTAAAGGAAAATGCTTTTGGGATATTGAGTGACTTTTAGATTGATAGATTATCTATTCTACACAAGCCTTGAGACCCCTATTTATTGATAAGTACCCTTTCTGAATATGAATATTGCTTAACGCACCAACCCAAAAATTCATGAAATGTGAAATAAACCTTGAAAACATACATGACAATAGAGGCCTAGACTGCTTCTAAAAATGGAACACGCTTTCTCTTTATATCAACCAAGTTGCTTCAAGACATAGAAATGGGGGAAATAGTGATATTAGGGTAAAATACATCTGCATATCTGTTAATTAGGGATTCCTCATTACTTTTAGGGTCTTTCTCTGCTACTGATAATACTATGGGATCCATGGCGACAGGATAAATACCTGGAAATAGGCTATGATGGTGCAAAACTGGGCTACAACAGAAAAATGGCGGCCGCGACAGTGTTCCAATGGTCCCCAAGTTTGAAAATAATAAAAATGTCAAATCGACCTTTTATACTTTTCACTTTGCGGAGGTGTGGATTGGTGTTTTTGGAACAACCTTCTTGTCATTCTGCAATCAACTCGACGCTGACACATACTCTTGAATGGAAACTACGATTTGGATTGCAGGACCACCCTTCAAAATTATCCCCCATGCAACTTCAAATTCCACAATGCTTTCGGGCTGTCGATTCTGATGGATCGTGATAAAATTTATTATGGGCCTGATGTAATTTATTTCTTTGCCAAATTCAACTACTTTTTTCCTTTTTTAACCTTCCTGTCAATATATCTATTTTTTTCTTAAATAGATATATTTTTTTGCTCTTGCGACCACACAGATCGTAATAGTATATCTTACGACGATTATCCTAGGTTTTTGTTTGTGCGATGATCATCCTCGGTTGTCTCTCTTACAACGATAATTGTTTGACATCTCTCTTGTGACAATCATCCTTGGTTGTCGTTCGTGCAACGATCGTCCTATGTTGTCGTTCTTGTGATGATCATGTACAATTTTCATTCTTGCGACAATGACTGGTGGGCATCTCTCTTGCAATGATCTACGTAGGTCATCTCTATTGCGACGAATTCTGTAGTTCATCTCTCTTACGACGAATGTTGTAGGTCATCTCTCTTGTGATGACCGTTGTAGGTCATCTCTCTTGCAATGACCGTCGTAGGTCATCTCTCTTGCGACGACTGTCATTATTCCAGGTCGGTCGTCGTCGCTCTTGCGACGTTATTCCAAGTTCATCACACTTTCGACAGGATATGATGCGACGTTTGAGGGACCCAATATTCATCACAATATCCACAACATAATGCCACAAGAGCATCGAAATGGCCATTGCAAAATGACCCAAATTTACTAGTGTTGGCACTATGTTTTCTTTCTCTATAAATTTCCAACTACTATCCACATCATATTTTTGTGAAGCCATTATTTTATTGCATGTGTTTACATATATAGACACACACACACACACATATTTAACTGCATATATGTGT
>CBVK0100692188.1:0-11192 GCA_900067695.1 Picea abies | reverse complement strand
CTCATGAACGACCTCCTTTGGCGACTTTTACCTCCAATCACCAACCTCCACGTCAGTCCTCCGTATACTTTGGCCACCGTCACCTGCCATATCACCCCAAGTGGCCCGTTGTTCATTAATAACTGGATAATATGCCCATTTTCATGCTGACCATTTTCCCGCATCCAACCGACCCAGTTTTGAATAAAACTACCGTTACGCCCCTTTCATTCGTTATTCGTCCCTCACGCCAGAATCATTCATCGCGCCAGAAAATTTACCTGTTGTTCCTCCATAGCTCTCCCGTCGCCTTCCTCCACAAACCATCAAACCCCACTAACATCGTTTATTGCAGGTACAGTTGCTGAAATGGTGTCAAAACTGAGACCAGTGGAAGGAGAAGAGAACCCTTTTCTTCCTTCTACCATCGACCTCGACAAAATCCCATTGGTCGATAAATATAGGATGATTGCTGATACTATTTCTGACTTTGATTTTTCAGATCTTTAGACATGGCTCCAGGACGTGTTCCTGGACCAAAGCGACAAAATTGGACCCAGAATTCGCATTAAAATGCCAAGACCATTACATCCCCTACCAGAGGGCCATCGTCTCTTCATCCGGAGACGTCCTCTTCTTCATTACCCCTGAGGATATTGACCAGATGATGCAAATTTCCTGTGCTGAATCTGCGTCCCCATTCAATTTAGAAATCCTCACTGAGCTATATCAAAAAATGACCTTCCCTCAAAGAGCTCAGATATTTGAGCTCTTCCTCCCCACTTCCGCTCAGCTCCCTTCCACCAATCCCCCTTACCCTTCTTCCCTTTTTTCCACCAAAGGAAACCAAATCATTTCTTCCCTCTGTGCCCTACTTGGTTACTATTCTGACCAGTGGGTAGATGAGCCCATCCTCGGCTTCCTATCCATCTTCTCAAACGATGAAAAGCCCACAACGCAGTTCGACTACAACACCTTCTTGGCTGATAATATTCATGAACAATTCATGAATTTCGACACAGAGGGTATGTTTAGATATTCTTCCATCCTAGCGTATATGTTCATTTACTTCCAAGCCGAAAAATTCAGTTTCTCCCTGCAGAAAATGGATGCAGACAGAAGGCCCCAGCCGGTCACGACAGGGATGTCTCTTCTGAAGCGTAACTCTGCTGAATACGACTTCAAAGCTTTCATTGATTAGTTTTACCACCCGGTGGTTAGCATGTTGAGTGGTAGGCCTGAGCCACGCATAAATGAGGAAGTCCAGAGAGTTCTGCAGCTCTTGGACAATGCAAAGACAAGAGACTGGTACTTATATCAGAACCACACTGAAATCAGAGTTTTCGGGTGTGAATTGGCACCTTACAAATTACCCCTATATGTGCCGGTAAGGATTTTTGCATTACAATATATTAGGCAAATAATGAATTCAAATGACATTCACTTTGTTTCCCTGAAGAAGAAACAACAATTGAGAATCAAGGGGCATATTGGTTCTTTCATCTGCAATAGTAGAGCCGTAGGGGAAGAGGCGGATAGAATTTTAAAGGAAATTAAATTCTTTACGAGTTTCACCTGGAACTATGATCTCTGCGGGATCATTTCCGAAATGAGAGTGAACAATAAGAGTGTCCCGTATGCTCATGAGCCCAAGCCAGAGATCAAGAAATTTGCAAATCAAACAGTATGGATGCCTGATACTCTGATAGATGTGGAACAACAAGTTGAATTGGAACATCAGGTGCCCTCGACGAGTGTGCCACCCACTACCACACTGCAGGTACCCAAGGAGAAGAGGCCCCGACAGGAGTCGTCTCCTCCTGTAACAAAGATGTCATCAGAGGAGTTTAAGATGCACAGCAAAAGGCCAAAGACAGTTTCAACGCCTGGCGCGACAGTAGAACAAGAAGTCCCAGCTACCACAACAACCACAACAGGGGTCACGCCTGTCACTCTACCTTTCAGTTCGAGCCAGCATAAAGCAATCACGACAGCAATACCAAAGAAATCTACAAATTCTCCCTTAGATACTCAGTCGAGCAAGACTGGGCCCAAGCTGGGCATTTTCGAAAAATATGATTTGATCAAAAAGAAAAACCAGACCCTCACTAGCAGCACTTATGCCCAGTTCCAGAAGCAGTCATCTTCAGCTCAGCATAGGCTTCTATCAGCCTTTGACACTGAAAAGGGTAAGATGCACATGGCCTACCTCCAAGCACAGGTACCAGATCCCAAGGTTATTTTAGATTACAAGAGGGCCACTTTCGAGTTCCAAGCGAAAGATGTGCATCCAACAGATCAGATGGATCTGCACAAAAAAAAGGGGAGATTGTTTTTCACACCTTGGCCCACGCTACAGCTTCTGCAGCAAAGTTTCAAGTGTCTTTGAACAATGCTCAGACACAACTAAAGTTGGAGAAAATATCATCTTTCGCGAAAGACAACAGAATTAAAACCTTGGAGGAGTTGGTCCTCAAAATCGGGTATGACCCTGCGAACGTCAAGGCCGCAGAAGAGATGATTAAAAAGAAAAATGCTAACATCGCATCCTTAAGAAAATAGCTAAAGCTCCCGCCCACAGAGGATCCACAGGCTAAGGAGATAGCAGAGAAGGAAGGTGAGAAGGATGAGATGTTAAAGTTAATCATGGAACATAATGCTCAGCTAAAGGAGATGGGGGTTGAGATGGAGAGACTCCTAAAGGAGAAAGAACAAATGAAGCCAATGGAAGGCATTCCATTGAGTGCTATCCCAATTGCAGGTTTGAGCACAAAAACAGTGACATCCATTCCATCTGCAACACCAGTGTCACTGCCAGAAGGAACAACAGACCTTGCAAAGTCCATGGAGTAGATGAACCTGCAAGAGATAGAAATCAGTAGGCTCAAGAAAGAAGTGGAGAACCTCCAAGAGCTCAAGACTTCTTTCCAGACAAGCCTGTCCAAAGAAAAGCAGGTGAATGAGCATATCAGGAAAGAGTTACAGCAGCTTCAAAAGTAGACCATGGCAGGGAAGACTTTGGCAGAGGTCAAAGAGATTGTATGGACAGACATCATCAAGTCCATCAATGAAATCTAGCCAATGATTCAAATCATGTTCGAACAAAATGAGCTGCTTTAGAGGAGCAAACAGGCAGTTGAGAAAATCAGAGTGGAGCTGGGAGACATGCTAGCACAAGCAAATGAAAAAATCAGATTCCTGAATTCCAAGACTAGAGAAGAACTTGAAGAACTAAAGATCGAGGACAGGATGGAAACTATACTTGAGGTAAAAAGAGTTCTAACCAAAAGAAGTCTCATGCTTCAGCTTGAGGAGAAGATTCAAGTCATGGATCAAGGAGTACAAAAGTTTTTCAATAAGATAGATGCTCTCCAAAAGAAAGGCCTGCTTGGTCTGAGGGTCATTAATGAAAAATTAATGACACTCCCTGATTACAAGAAAAGGTTGATTGAAGTGTCTAAGGACAGTTCCAAGTTTGGAGGGATACAAGGGAACATCACAGGCAAAGCATTCATGGATTCCCTGCAGTTGGATATTAGTATCCAACACGAGATAAACACATATTCATCATCAAGGGAACGTTTGTATTTTGAATTATATATACTTCATCTTTCGAAGTATTGAGGGTTGTTGATTTGCACACCCTATTGCTATCAAGCTGTACTATTTTTGAAGAGACCTGCCATTAATAAAGAAGAGGCACTTTTACAGGATTCTTGCGTATGTTCACTGGTGATGTTGATCTTCTAAGTTAAATGTTTTTCTTTCTCTGTATTCATTTTGTTTTCTAAATCTAATCTTTATGAATAGCGTTATGTTGCAGGATTTATTTTTGATACCCTATTTCCAATTCTAAAGATTTAAATGTTTATCTTCTAATATCTTCAATTAAGAAATTCTTAACTGCTTGTTAGTTGAAGTTATTTTCCTCATCTGTTCTTCCATCCATCATTTTAATTACTAAAAGATCCAGTGAGTGTATTATCTCGCCCTGTGAAAGTCTTCTTTTGCGTTTATGGTTATTTCTCATATTTGATTAAACACAGACCCCATAGCCCAATGGATGTGTAGACCATCTCAACCAACCTCAAAAACTCTTTTACAACAAAACCAACAGTTTCTTTACCTAGCCTAATATCTGAAATTAAAAACAAAGCTAAATCTTATAGAGATATCCCTCTCTGAAGCTGGAAAGGCTAGATCCCAGCTTTAAAAGCAGTTGGTTAAGGTTACCTTTGTAGATTTCTTCTTTTTCAACCTCTAGGAAATTTACCAAGTGCTAACATAATTGGCGACTCCACTGGGGACGAACTAAAACTGACAATCTCACGACTTCCTTCCCCTAAATAAAGTTCGATTCTGAGAAGAAAGAAATGTTTAGAGGTTGATTAAATCTGTACATATTATTTTCAAAATCTCTCTTTGAACCTTTTCCCACCCTTACTATTCCTCTATGACTGTCCCTGCAACAGTACAACCTAATATCGAGCCCGGACTATCGAATCAAACACATATTGCGTCAAACCTTTTTGACATAATCCTCAAAACTGCCAATAATCGGGAAGAACTCGAACGTTCATGGGCAGCCATTGAACAAGACATAGCTACTCAGGAACAATTGGAAGCCAGACGACGTAAACGTAGAAATCTCCCCTAGTTTCCTTCACCATAAAAATAAAATTAAAAAAAGGATATATATATATATATATATATAAACCAAAAAAGAGTTCTGGCTTCCAAGAAAGTTCACACTCGATCTCATCCAGACCCAGAACCCTCCACAGTGATAGATAATCCCAAACAACTGCTCAGGCGAAAGACCTTAGCTACCAGTTCAACGAGTTATACTCCCCTTCATAAGTCTCCTTCCCTTGCCGGAGAACCAGATATCTTTCAAAATCTTGATCTTGATCTTATTGTGCCACGAAACCTAGTTAGAACTCGGTTAGAAAACTTTGTGTCTAAGCTCGTCTTTGACCCCACTGTGTTGCAGCCCCGAACCCCCAAGGTCTTGTCTCCTACCACTAAACTTCAAATCACTGTCTCAGCATTGCCCAGTCCTTCATCGACTTCGTCTTCTGTCACTACCTCTCCAACCACCCAGGTCGTCGTCCCACCTCCTCCACCTGTCATGGCAGCTCGATATGCCCCTTTGGTGTTGGCTGCACCACTACATGCCATGCCCCAAGACTACCAGACTAGATTTCCGCAGTTCGATGCAACCGGAACATTAAATGCACAACAACATGTGGATAAAATGAATGACTACTTTGATTTGCAAGAAGTTGACGAAGTCGACGTTCAAATGAGACTTTTCGCCCAGAGCCTGACAAGGGATGTCAAGAAATGGTTCAAAGCTTTACCCGCCACCTCAGTTCCTGACCTTGTCGCGTTCCAAAGAAGCTTTCTTGACAGATGGGAGGTAAAGAAAACCCCCCTTCAAATACTGTCAGAATACGAGAACATAAAAAGAAATCAAGGTGAGACGGTCCAAGATTATTGCACCCGTTTTAAGAACTTGTATAATGCAATCCCAACTGAAATCAAACCTCCCCTGGGTTTGGCATTGATTAAATTCCCTGACGGATTTGATGCTGACATGTCTTACCAATTAAGAGAAAGAAATGCTGCCACCCTTGAAGACATGCAGAAAAGTGCTATTAGTGTGGAGGCTAATCTGTTGGCGAAAAGGGCTCGTCAAAGGACAGAAAGGAGAGTCACGATCAAAGAAGAACCTTCCACATCCACCACAGATTCCAAGTTGGATTCTTTGACCTGAACGGTGGAATTTATGATGGAAAGAATGAATTTATCTGACAGAAACCCTCCAAGGGACAACGCACCTACTCCCCAGATTCGGAACCCCAATTTCAGGAGAAACACTCCTCAGATTAGACAGAGAGATCCTAGAGATCAAAGAGAGCAGAGAGGCCCAGATCAATCGATTAGACCTCCTCTACAGGAAAACTATGCTGATGAAGGGGGAGAGGTGGTTGAAGAATTGGAAGACACTCACATTAACCTCATGGGAATTCATGATAATGAGGACATTTCCCTCACCCAAGAAGAGCAAGAACTCTTTCTGCTAAATCAAACTAAGGTAAGTGAGGAAGCCGAAGATGCGGGACAACAAGCCTTTGAAAACGCTATTTTGTAGGTGCACCGTCAATACAATCTGCGAAGTAAGAAGACAGAAGGAAATTCCTCGAAAAAGACGGCTGAAATGCAGAAGGTGGCAGAGACTGAGAAAACTCCTGAGAAGACTACTGCTGAGAAGGCTTCTGAGAAAAGTAAAGTCGACACCCCCATGAAAAAAAACATCACCCTTCTGAAAAGACCAGCACATCCCGAAGTGTCACCTATTAATCCACCCAATACTTTTGAGCGGAAGACTATGGTAGACCAACCAGAATCAATGAGTCAGGCCCGAGCTCCCACACCTTTTAGCCTGGAGGGGGAATTGGCCAAAATAAAAATTCCTATCCTACTTACAGAGTTGATGAGCAGAGGCGGTTATCGTTCACAGGTACTAAAAGCGTTAGCCATTGAACCTGACATAGGCACCAAGGCCTTGACTATTGGATCAGTGACTCATTCAGACACTGTGAACCTTACTGACGATCATCCCGAACTCCTTTTCGGACCCAAAGTAAATGGTCGAGATGATACCAGTGATGTAGCCCCCTTTTACATCAGTTTGAACATACACGACTTGATATTACATAACGCCATGTTGGATTCAGGTGCCTCACACAATCTGATGCCTAAAGCAGTAATGGAAAAACTGGGATTGGAGGTCACTAGGCCTTATAAAGATCTACACTCGTTTGACTCTAGCAAATTCAAATGTATTGGTCTAATTAAGGACCTCTGCATCACCCTGGTTCAGATCCCTTCAAAAAGCATGGTAATGGATGTGGTGGTTGCAGACATTTCGCCAAAGTACGGTATGTTTCTATCCCGGTCTTGGGGAGCCAAGTTGAAAGGAACCCTGTAGCTGGATATGTCTTACGCCACTATCCCAGTGTTTGGACAACAGAGGAGGTTATACAGAGAAACACTGATGAAGTATATGGTCAACAGTCAAGAAAAACCTCACAATTACCCCCTTTACTCTGATCATTCCGATTTAGATTTGTTCATCTTGTACAATGATGGTGATACTGAAGAGCCATATATCCAGTTGGTGGAAGATGTAGCTAGTTAAGATGAAGGTCTAGAAAACGGTGAGGGAGAAAAGACAGAAAATGTAATAACCGAAGAGTTCCCTGCCGATTTCTGGAGTATGGATTTTGATGGAGCTGTCAGTAAAGAAGGAGCAGGAGCTGGAGTCTGGTTGCATAATCATCAAAAAAGGTATTCAGAAAATCATTCCTATAAGTTAAATTTCCACTACACTAACAACGTTGCCGAGTATGAAGCTTTAATGCTCGGTCTGAAGCTGTTGAAAAAAGTTGGTGCTAAGCAAATAATGGTAAGGGGTGACTCTGAATTAATAATCAAACAAATCAAAGGTGAGTACACTGCTAAACATCTGTGCCTAAGAGCCTATAGGAATGCTATTCTTGAAGCTTTGAAGTGTTTTAATGAGGTCGACTTGCAGGTAATGCCGAGAGGGCAGAATATTCTGGCCGATGGACTAGCTACATCAGCAGCTTCCTGCAAGATCCCTTTCCGCCAAACTCACCCATACACTATTGAAGTGAAATGCAGACCGACGGTTCCCGATAATATCAGGTACTGGCAGGTGTTTGGAAATGACGATCAGATAGAGGACTTTCTGCAATGGAAGAACGATTTTGAATGTACAAACATAGATTTAGAAAATGAAAATGAGAATGTAAATAATTATGAGTTTGAAATAGATAGTGTGAATACTGTAAATACGGTAGATGAAGAAGATACAGTAGATTCAAGAGAGTTAGGAGATGACGAACTGGATGCCGATGTTTTACCTAGAGGGCTCGTCCCTTTAGAAGATCTATTTGACAACGACGATGTAGCTAAGAAACCAAAAATAGAAGCCCATGGGCAGGAGGTAGAAGACTGCAATATAGGAACTGAAGAGAAACCAAGGATGGTTAAACTGTCCAAATCTTTACCCCCTGAACAAAAGCTTAAGTACATTGAGCTATTCAAAGAATATTCAGACGTTTTTGCCTGGGGCTATGAAGATTTGAAAGCCTATGACACCAGCATCATACAACATAGGATTCCCATAAAGGAAGATTAGAAACCGTTTAGGCATAAACTTAGGAGGATAAATCCCAAGTTGCTTCCCTTGATAGAAAAAGAGATTAAGAAAATGTATGATGCCAAGATCATAGTCCCACTACGTTTCTCTAAGTGGGTTTCAAATTTAGTCCCTACACGTAAGAAAACCAGAGAAATCAAACTCTGCATAGATTTCCGAAATCTAAACAAAGCATCCCTGAAGGATAATTACCCCTTGCCTAAAATGGATCACCTCTTGCAAAGAGTGGTCGGGTCCAGTCGAATTTCTCTGTTAGATGGTTTCTCAGGCTACAACCAGGTCCTAGTTCACCCAGACGATCAGGAAAAAACCGCTTTCACCACACCATGGGGCACTTTCATGTATGTGAAGATGCCTTTTGGTTTGATGAATGTAGGAGCCACATTTCAGAGGGCAATGGATATCGCCTTTGTTGAAGAATCAAGTAAGTTTATTGTTGTATATTTAGATGATGTGACTGTATTTTTCGAATCTGATGATGAACACCTGCGACACCTTAGACGAGTTTTCAAAAAGTGTAGAAGGTTCGGGATTTCTTTAAATCCCAAGAAGTGTCTTTTTGGGTTAGAAGAAGGCAAACTGCTGGGACATATCATCTCTAAAGAAGGTATCAGGATTGACCCCAGCCGAATCGAGGCCATACTAAAGTTAGAACACCCAAGAAACCTTAAAGAACTTCAGTCTTTTATAGGGAAAATTAACTTCCTTCGAAGATTCATTCCTAATCTGGCCGAGATCCTCTGAAACATTACAAACATGCTAAAAAAGGATGCGAAAATAAAATGGGATCCTGAGTCCAGACAATCCTTCTAACAAGTCAAACGAGAACTCACCGAAGCCCCAGTTTTGATCAGTCCTGATTTCACTAAAGATTTCTATCTTTTTTCCTTCGCCTTTGAACATACTATAGCAGCTGTATTA
The DNA here is from genome assembly GCA_900067695.1 of Picea abies. NCBI lineage: Eukaryota > Viridiplantae > Streptophyta > Pinopsida > Pinales > Pinaceae > Picea > Picea abies. The sequence continues at coordinate 2,038 of CBVK0100692188.1, read as the reverse complement.
CTACAGAAGAACAGTGAAGGGTATGAACAATCCATAGCTTTCTTCAGCAAAGCTTTAAGAGATGCTGCCCTGAACTATAATATTATGGAGAAGCAGGCTTTTGCTTTGGTAAAGGCTATAAAGGACTTCAGGGTCTATATTCTTCATTCACACATCATAGCTTATGTTCCAAACGCGGTAGTAAAATATATCTTGACACAAGACAACCCTGATGGGAGAAGGGGAAAGTGGATTGCAGTTATTCTAGAATATGACATAGAGATTAAGCCCACAAAATTGATCAAAGGCCAAGGCCTGGCCAAATTGATGGCTGAATCTAACTTTCAGGCTCTTGACATTAATTTTCTAGACATGGCAGATGAACGGGGCGAGATGGCGACAACAAACGTTAGAGAGGTTTTTCTCAACTCTCCATGGTATGCAAACCTTATATTCATTCTACAAAATTTACAAGCTCCCCCTGGTTTAACTAAAACTAAAGCTAGATTTTTAAAGTTGAAGGCATTGAAATTCTGTATTCTAGAAGGAAATTTATATTGGAAAGACCCTGCAGGTATTCTTTTAAATTATTTACTGAAAGATGAGGCTGATAAAGTGTTGCAGAAGTTTCATGCAGGAGAATGTGGTGGCCATTTGAATTGGAAGGTTACAACTAACAAAATACTCAGAGCTGGATTTTACTGGCCCACCCTGTTTGCAGATGTACATCAGAAAGTAACAACATGTCACCAGTGTCAACTATTTGAGGGTAAAAGGAAACTCCTTCCTTTACCTCTTAAACCAATTTCAGTGGAGGCTCCTTTCCAGCAATGGGGACTTGACTTCATTGGGGAAATACAGCCTCCGTCTTCAGGCCAACATAGGTGGATTCTTACTGCCACTGATTATTTTACCAAATGGATTGAGGTTGTACCAAGCAGGCAAGCCACTGACTCTGTTATTATCAAATTTCTTGAAAATGTACCAAGCAGGCAAGCCACTGACTCTGTTATTATCAAATTTCTTGAAAATAATATTTTATCCCGTTTCAGTTGTCCTAGAAAGATCATTACTGACAATGCAGCTGCCTTTCGGTCGAAGAAACTCATTGATTTCTGCAATCGTTACCACTTTGGCTTGGGGCATTCCACATCCTACTACCCTTAGGGGAATGGGTTGGTGGAATCCTCAAACAAGACTTGGTAAATATCATCAAGAAAACATTGCAGGAAAATAAAAAATCATGGCATGATAAGCTGGTATTTGCTTTATGGGCAGATAGACTGACCACCAAAAGGTCAATTTTTTATGTCGCCATACCAGCTGGTCTATGGTACTGAGGCTGTTTTCCCAACTTCTTTGGGATTCCTTGTCATGAAGTTACTTCAAGAAATGCAAGCTGAACCAAATGACTCCCAGAGACGAATTAATCAGATGATTCATTTGCAACAAACTAGAGAGGATGTTTTCAACAAAACACAGGTCATCCAAGAGAACATCAAGAAGATCTTTGACAAACGAACCAAGGAGGATGATTTTGAGCTGGGAGACTTGGTGTTGAGATGGGATGCCAGGAACGAGGACAAGGGAAAGCATGGAAAATTTGACAATCTGTGGACAGGGCCTTACATGATCCAAGCGTTCAGAGGGAACAATGCCTTTTTGCTAAACAATGCCGATGGGTCAGATCTTCTAGGAGCACCTATGAATGGCAGGATGCTGAAACATTATGTCCCACCCCAGTAAGAGATTTGAAGAACTCACTCTCCATTGTACATACCAGTTTTAATTTTCAGTCTTTACTTGCATTTTCTAAGTGAAGAACATTGGCTAGTTTGTTGAAGCCCGAAGAGAAGGCCCTAAGCTGCTGACCACTATTTTTTGATATCTTCCTAAGAATAAGACCAACGAAGGCTACTAGACAGATATGTTCAGAATGATAGGAAACTGGATTCTTGGAACTTAACAGGGCAAGTACCATCCCCAAGTGGAGCTACTGTTATCACCCCATAAATTATGGGAATCAACTTATGACTTGCATATTATGGATATTATCTGT
>CBVK0100692187.1:0-11192 GCA_900067695.1 Picea abies | reverse complement strand
TATTTCCTATGTATAAAAGTATTTCAATGTATTTCAACTTTCTAGCCATGTGTCTGTACTAGGTCACATTTACTCCCATCCCAACCTGGCAGGGACTCCGCTGCCATACATCCTTCTTTGGGATTATGAGGGTATCAGTGAAAAGAATATTTCTTCGTCGATACAGGCCTGTATTGGCACAAACATTGTGATCTCCCTATTGATGCAAGGCCATATCGATGGGAGTATTGTGATCCCTTGATGATGCACAATGCCATATTAACGATAGCATTGTGATCTCCACCGATGCACAAGATTGTATCAACGACAACACTGTGACCTCTGTCGATGTAGCAATTAGATGCAAAGTAGACTCAAGATGAATTCTGGTCTATCTTATTTTCTTCAAAACTCCAAATTAACATCAACATTTCTCTCGACGAGAAAAAAAATCGAGGGTTTGATAGAGAGAAACATCGGACTAGATGTTTGTCCCAAACTTTAGTGTAAAAGATGGCCAAACAATCTCCGGGGAAAGTGAGATAGGACAAGGCCAAGGTGGTGAATTATCATGAGGTGGATTGGTAGTGTTGAAGGTAAGAGAAAACTTTGTCAAGAGCAAGAGGAAAAAGAGGGGGGTTTCCCAAGCCGGAAAACCCTCGCTACTCCAAGCGTGCAGGTTTCGAAGGGTTTGGACGGGGCAAGCTAGAGAAGCAACGAGCGTTGGATCGATAACGAGATATTATGGTTTTAGGTCTATCCCTTCGCATATATATAAAAAAGGAAAGAAAACCCTAAGTCAAACCCTAAGTCAATGAAAGGGAAATCACATGAAAGGGGAGGGATCAGGTAATTCAACGATCATTAGATTGTTGACACATTGGCAAGAAAGGTCGTTGATCATGGGTTCTCCTTTTTTGGTTTCTTTACACTATGGATGATTGGTGTGGTAATAGTGAAAGAAAAAAGGGAGAAATGGATGTATCGACGCTAAGAAGATGATCCAACATTGGTGCATCGGCATTGGATCATTGATTGGCCCCTGGAGTGTATCGACATGTGAAGGGAGTAGGGAAGCGACATATCAGCGAATGAAAAAGGGATGGGGCACTGGAGTGTCGGCGCTGAACCGTCAATCAGACATTAGCGTATCGATTGTGGATGGAGGATTAGTTTCAGTGTATCGACAACCATGAGGATATCGATTGTGATGTTTCGGCAAGGAAATACTGATTGAGCATTGAAAAGTAAAGAATTAATCAAAAAGAGACTAAGTGTTGCTTTTTCTCATGTGTCGGCAAGGAAATGGCTACTGGGTGTATCGATGGAGGAAGAGATAATAAAATTGATAAGTAAAGGAAGAAAAAGATCTATGACTTGCATAAGAAAAATCAGGTTCCTTCCAAATGATAAAAGGGCCTTGAAAAGCATAAGGGAGGGTCTGTATTTTTTAAGAAAAGTTTTGGCTTTATAAAAAAAAGGAAAAAGGAAAGTTGTTGGTGTTGGCACAACAAGTTGGATAGGCACTAGGGGATTATGAATCTTATAAACCAGGCCATTTCTATCACTATATTTTGATTCTTTGGTTTTTTATAGGATGCCAGAGATTTACCAAGTGAACTACTTCCCTCGTGGATCACCTATCTACCTTGGGTTGTTGTTGAGCATGGAAGCTACGAACAAGACCAATGTGTGGATTTTTGGGCCAGACATTCATTGAATTGGAACATTGAAATGTGTATTATGTTTAAATACCAGAATAAAGGAGACTCCAGGCTCTCTGGAGTCAAGGAATTTGGCAGTTTTTGTTGACAGGGCATGTAATTTCTTTACAGAAGGCAATATTTTCATAGGGCATCTAATGTATTTCAGGGATTTGCAAGAGATTCACATAGTTTTGAGAATCCACAAAGAGCACATTCACTATAAGAGGTCTTCACTCTTCAATCTTGCTAGAAAAAATCATGAAATCAAGAATCAAATTGCAACACATGTAGTAGAAATTATGGGGTCTTTGGTGGCATTAAAGAAACCACTGATAATTGTAGAAGTTGAATGTATTCTTCTATAAAATTTGATACTCAATATTTTCAAGGGTGATCAGACAATGGCTTTGAACCCATTAACTTCAGCTAATTCATCCAAAACAAAGTTAAAAGAGGAAGAATCTATGCATCCATTAGATGAGGAAATGGAACCTGTGAACTAGGAAGGTTGATTTAAATGTTTTTTAGGACTTTAAAAATTCTAGGTATTTATTATAGAATATATAGTATAAAGGAGCATTGGGTAATTTTGCACAAGCCCAAGGCCATTTTCTGTTTTGGGCCTATAACAAGACCTTGTATATACTTGTGAATGTTATTTTGCTTTTGCTTCCATTGGAACTATATCATGATGAAATTTTTGTTGTAGTGTTTGTTGCATCTTTTTACTAATAAAATTTACCCACTAATTGTTATATATATAAATATAAAAGTATTTATGTACTATAATTAACTATCTCTAACAAATAATTTAAGAAAACATAAAATTTGAGTGGGCCTAATGGTTAAGAACATGTGTTTCCTCCTAAAAAGTCTCGGGTTCAAATCTAGAGGCTAATGGTTAAGAACATGTGTTTCCTCCTAAAAAGTCATGGGTTCAAATCTAGAGGTTATTAGGACATGTACACACGTAAAAATCTTTAAAAGAGGTAAAAATATTTAAAAGAGGGATAAAAATAAAAAGAGTTTCTTGGATGAGACGGGAGGAGTGATGTGGGCCGAAGGCTAGATTTTTTATTTGGTCAAAGAAAATCAGGTCCTTAGAGATAGAAGAGTGTTCGGATCAGGTCCTTAGAGATAGAAGAGTGTTCGGAAATAGCTAATTTGGAGATTCAGTTATAGGTGGTATCAGTGATATTCTCTTTAAGTCGAGTTTTAAAGGTTTTACCAATTTGACCTATGTAAGATTTCCCACAAGAGTAGGGAATTTGAGTGATGTGGGCCGAAGGCTAGATTTTTTATTTGGTCAAAGAAAATCAGGTCCTTAGAGATAGAAGAGTGTTCGGAAATAGCTAATTTGGAGATTCAGTTATAGGTGGTATCAGTGATATTCTCTTTAAGTCGAGTTTTAAAGGTTTTACCAATTTGACCTATGTAAGATTTCCCACAAGAGTAGGGAATTTGATAAACTCCTTGCCCAAGCATCAGGTCGGATTTATCTTTAGTAGTTTGAAAAGTTGTTTTAGGGTTTTGTAAGGTTTGAATATGGTTTTAATATTCTTTTTAGCTAAGAGCTTCAAGATCTGATCGGTGGTGCCTTGGATATAAGGCAGAGAGATGAGAGCACGAGGAGGGGATGAGGGGGAGGGGATTTTAGGTTTAGGGTTACTGGCTGAGCGGAAAGCATGGGAGATTTGAGAGAGAAAGTAGCCATTGGACAATAGGGTTTTGGTTAGGTGGGCCTTTTCCATGGTGAGGAATTGAGGGGAAGAGTTATGGATGGCCCGAGTAACCAAGGTTTTTAGGACAGTGGTTTTTTTAGCTAGATGATGGTGGGAGATGGCATTGAGGTATCTGTCGGTATGAGTTTTATTCCTATAGACTTGGTGGGAGATGAAGCCATCAAACATATGAGATATGAGGACATCCAGGAAGGGAATAGAGTTTTTTTTTTGGGTTTCCATAGTAAATTGGATGTGAGGAAAAAGGTTGTTAAGATGATTGAAAAACGTGCCATCTACAAATCGAAATTGACATTTAGGTTTAAGATGAAAGTTTTTTAAGGCTAAAGATTCAAAATGTTCCATGAAAATATTGGCAATCACTGGGATAAGGATGACCCCATGGTTGTTCCTTTGGTTTGTTCATAGCAAAACCCTTTAAGGATAAACAAGGTCCAGTAGAGGGAAATTTTGATGAGGTGAAAGGGTCTAAGAGTTTGGATATCAAAAATAGGGCTTCCAAGAGTGGAAATTTACATAATCTAATATTATTGTTATTTTTTATTAATTGTTTTTTAAAGATAAATACTAAAGAATTTTATTATTCATTTTACCTAGTAAATTAAACAATTTATATATTTACAATATAAATATTTATTTATTATATAAATATTAACAATTACAAATACAACCTTACTAATTGGAAAACTACTTCATAGTTCATCAGTCATAATAATAATATATTGGCTAAGAGTTCAACATATCACTTGTGGAAATTGAATATAAGTAGGGAGAATAACAATCATTATTTCCAACCACTCTAATATATATATATATATATATACTTTAAATTTGATTTTATTTTTATTATTTCTCAACATTTAAAAAAAATATTATTATTATTATTATTTAAAAAATATTACAACTTTACTAATTGGAAAACTACTTCATAGTTCATTAGTCATAATAATAATATACTCGCTAAGAATTCAACATATCATTTATGAAAATTGAATGTGAGTAGAAAAAATAACAATCATTCTTTCCATATATATATATATATATATATGAAAAATAATAAAAAAGAAATCAAATTTAAAATATATATATATATATATATACTTTAAATTTAATTTATTTTTTATTATTTTCCAACATTAAAAAAATATTATTATTATTATTATATTTAAAAAATATTATAATTATCATTAAAAAATATTATTATTATTATTATATTTAAAAAATATTATAATTATCATTATATAGGGTCACTAGTTTTTTTTTTTTTTTTTAATGTTTAAATTTGGTTTTCTCCAAGTTATTTCCTCATTATTCAAAAACTCATTAAACATTATTATAAATAAATATTTGATTAAAGAAAAGGCAACATTGTCAAACTAATTAATTGAACATTAATTTAAGTTAAAGAATATTTAATTAGATAAAATATGTTGTCATGACTTTATTGGATTACCAAGTATCAACCCATGTATCATTATCCACTCTTTCGGCGAACAAAGAGATATCTACTATATCAAGTAGTAGAGTGAATGTTTTGATAAATAAACAATGGCAGCAAGATTCTTCATAACTTTCTAAAAATTAGAAATGCTTTTAATTTTAAAATGAATTGAAAAAGTTTCAGAGGTGTAAGATAATAGGTGAGGGAGTGTGTTGTTAAGGTATTATGTGGTGTTGAGTCATTGGCTCGAAACCTGCGGGGACAGAAAATTCATTCATATTAAGAGTTGGTATGGCTTAGACTGGGTGTGATCCCCAGCTGATTTTGACGGCTTAGATGTTCCTGAATCGCAGTTTCTTCACTAACAAACTAACAAACAAACAAACAAAATGAATCATAGTCTAAACATTATACGAAATGATTTTTTTCCGACAATATTTTTTAGGAATATTTACTCGAAACCTAGCAAGAAATTATTAGATCCGCATATTTGAATGATTATTTATGTATAATCTAAGTGCCCCAAGGGTTTTTCAACATGATGAATCCATTTATACATTCGGAAATAAATTTAAACAACAAAAAATAATGATTTCATATATATTTATGTTGTTGAAAAAATCATTTCATAAAACAGTTAAACAAAGTTGTGGATTAATTGTAAAGTGATGAAATACATTTATTTCGAAAAGTACCCACTCTTACCAGCAACTCAAGAGTGCCAATTTTGAATGGTTTATGTAAAACAATTCCAAATTATTTTTTGTTGACCCCTTAGCAACCTTGAGACTCGAGAGTGTTGATCATTAAACTCATCGCACAACCCAGCGCAATTCCAAATTATTTTTTGGAGTTGTTGGAAGTCTTTGGAGTGTTGATCGTTAAACCCATTGCACAACCCAACAACGAGTGTTCCAATTGAATTTGACGACTCTCATCGAAGCATGTGAAAGATGCATTTATAGTAATGTTGTGATGGTTGATGCATGTACGGTCTACTATGTTGTGGCCACCTTAAAATGCTCGTGGATTTGAATCATCCAGTGTATGGATGTCGTAGGCTGATGCAGGAGCAATCTCATCATAATTTAATCTTTTGGAGGAGGCCTAAGGGGTCTATCAATTTTACTAAAGGGAGTGGGTTCCCTTTATTTAATTATTTTTGTTTCCTAAGATTGTAATTGAATTATAGAAGTTGAATTGAGATTGATTAATAGGTAGAGTTGTAGAGATATAGAGGATTTTTAGAGGTGAATGAGTGATTTTACGCATCTTCTTCGAGATATTGTGGATCTGAAGGATCTTAGGAGTTTGTTGTGGAGAGATGATAGGATATGAACTAATTCTAGTTCAGAATCCTTTTTGGTTTTAATTTGTAATCCTTGAAGGAATTAGGAGAGAGTTTCGAGTTGGATTGAGTTAGAGATAGTGTGTAAATGGTCAACCATGGCCAGGAAACCTAAGAACAGCCAATGAATTGAAAATCAAGCCTAATTAGGCTGATCAAAAGCCTGGTATGTGAATCTATGTATGTTTAGTGTGTATTTAAGTTAATGAAGAAAGAGAAATTATGTTTCGATTGTTAGGTATTTGACTATGTATGATACAAATCTTTGCATATATGGTTAATATTATATTTGCAGGTAGACTATCTCTGCAAAATGTGTGAATGTCCACGGGATTTATCTCTGTGTCGATATAATGAGATCAAATGTGCTTCTAGATATATATGTAGGTTATGTAGAAAACCAAGTTGTGTTGGTGTAGGAACCAAGGTGTAAATCTGTGATTACAGTGGTTCCATTGTGATCGTTAGATCGTTGATCACACCTAGATCAACAATACTCATTAAGCGTTGATTTAAATAGTGAATTTATCGTGGAGGAGTTCAGCTCTTAATCCGTCCATCGAATCAATTAGAGATCATTAGATTGAGAATGGTCATAGATCTACGGTGGCAAAGGTTTTTACATTCTAAGTAATGTGAGAGTTAATCTTGGCATTGATTTGCAAAATTGTATGGATCGTCAATGAAATCGCCACTTGTCAAGCCCTGGTTCTTTTGCATTCTAATAAGCACATGGTAAAAGATTTTCTTTGGATTTGCAAAAAGTAGCACCTTTTCCTTAAGCTCTCAGTCATAGCCGAGGATATATGGAAAGTGTTAGCCCTGAGAGCCTCAGGTTCCAGTTAAAGGTTGTTAGCACCCTTTAATCTAGCCACGGTCTTGGTTCTTTGGTCACATAAGGAGGTAAGAAAGATAAGCATCTGGGCCTAGTCTTCTGATGTTATACATCAGTGAGAGTTGATATTATTCTTGGGGTTCGAAACCTTGGTTCTAAAGGTAAATGGGAGGCACATAATTTAAATTGTAAATAAATAAGGTCATGGAGGATCATATCAAAACAATCGATCCACAAATGTGATCGATTGGTGGGGCTGAGATTGTGATTAGAGGTTGCTACAAGAGAATTGAGATTTAGGTATTTAAACCAAGCCAACATATAAAGAAGGTTATATTCGCACTAGGAAAGACTACAGATAGTTGAAGACTCTGATTTATGGATATTGGCCCTGGTGGGGATATCAATTGGTATCAGAGCGATAGTAATGCTCTTTGGGATTATTGAGATTGAATTTTGTGCTTGATGTATGTGGAAATTATATCTTATAATTGGTTTAATTTGCAATACAGAGTGGTATGATCTGAAAGGATTTTGTTCTTTGGGATATAAGAACATAAATATTTCTACTTGGAAAAAAACTAGAGGTGGATTTTGTAATAGGACATTGGCAGAAGTGTGCAGTGGAATAGGAGAGATGAATTTTGCAGAGAAAGAACCTTGAAACAGTGAAGAAACTACAGATTTGAGTCGTTCCATCTAAGGGAAAAGTGAGAAAGAATGTTTGGAGAGAAAGATCAGGAAGAGGAATCTTGTAAGTATTAAATTTTGATGAATATTGATGTGTATATGCAAGTAGCAGCTAGGAAGTTGTGAGAGAAAGAGAAGGGAGTAGGTGAATCTCTCAAATTGGAAGCTTGTGGCAGAAGAGTTACAGTAAGGAGTCTTGTAAGGAAATTCGGTTGAACACTGAAGTGAAGAGAACAGTGGAAGTTCTCATAAGAGGAAGAGTGTGAGCAGAGTGCAGAAGCCAGAGAAGAGCAAGGAGATGCTCAAAAGAAGGTTCCAGAGGAGAAAGAATCAGTGATACCAGGAGATCAAGTACAAGAGGAAGGCTAGATAGGGTATTGAATAGTAGTGATTGAGACTAACTATGATAGAGAGGCTTAGTTGCAGCTCACAAGTGAATATAGAGAATTTCACAAAAGGGGAGAAGAAAATGACTACAGATAGTCAAGGAAGAGATTTAGAAAGAAGCCACGGAAAGAGGAAAGAGGATGCCAAGACAGTAGGCAAACAGAAGAGGATGAGTGATGAGGATTTTGACAGAGAAATGAATGAGATTAAGTTACAACTCAATATTTTATAACAACTGCTACATGAAAAGACCAAAGAGGATCTAAAACATGGATTGAATGTAAAAAAAAGAGTAAGATGTCCTATCAGGAGGTTATTTACCAAGAACTTGATTCAAAAGATGAAAGTCTAGATGAAGACAGAGAGGAAACTCGGTAGAACTAAGCATGGAAAAGGAATTCACTTTTTTGAAACTGAACAAGGTTCAATCTTAGGAGAGGATGATGATGATGATGGGATGATGGAGTGCTTGGAGAAGCACAAATTAGAAGATATGTCAGTGAAATAAGTGAAGAAGGAGAGTGTAGTATATTTCAATGTAATTGTTTGCGTGAGTGTGTCATTGTAGGTACCAAAGGTAAATCTGATGAAGTTGAACAAATGCAGAGGATTGAAGAAAGAGTAGCAATTCAAGGAAGGAAAAACTATGCTCATGGAGGACATCAAGAGAAAATAAATTCTGAAGATGAACAATTTCAAAGAATTTTCACAGAAGAAGAAAGTTCATCAGTGTTTAATGATGACAACATTGAAGAAAGACATGAAGGAGTTCAGTTTGAAACTCTACAAGTTTGTGAAAGGAAGATTACACTTAGAGGTATATTCAGTTGGTTATATGCTCTTTTGATAAATGTTTATTTAGTTATTTCTGAAGGAATTGTATCCATTATTGGAAACAATTGGAAATTGGCAAAAGAAAAGACAACACGTCTTGCAGATTTGTGAAAATGGTGAAAAAGGAGTTGATAGGAAGAGCTCAGCTCAAGACATTACAGATAGTCCAGGAAAGATTGTGAAGGAGAGAAAGCAAGAATACCACATAGAGTCTATCATGGAGAAGGAGTAGACATCATTATCTCATGCCACTAGGAAAAGGAGGAGACGGATTTATGGAATTAGTCATGAAGGAGATTACGCAGAATTTCCTCAAGGAAGGACATAACAAAGCATTATCTTTAAAAACAATGAAGAAATTTGTGCAAGGCAAGAAGTTGTTTTGTGGGATAGTGATTAGGTTACCAAACATATCCATAAAGTTGCAGAATATGAACAACAAGTACAAACAGAAGTTCATATGTATGATAGGACAGAAAATTACATAATTGCCAAGGACAATCAGAAAGAAGAACAAGATATATTGGAACTTGACAATGAACTCAAGAAATGTCCTAAAGCAATTGTTTTTTGTAATGTGTTTGTTGAATGTGCAGGTGTATACAAATATGAGGATGTTGAAGATGGAAGCAATCAACTTTCCACAAAAAAGAAAAAGGAATGGACAGGGCAATTATATGCCTTGGGGATTTGTGCAGAAAAGTGGGAGAGAAATCTTAAAATTCTTACACAGTACCTTACGGAATTATTGATAGTTGAATGGAAGAGAACGTTCCAAGGTGATAGAAATTGTGATTTATGGTTGTATGAGAAAGGAATTGCTTTGCAAAGAGACAGACACCAGGGAAGAAGTCTAAAGATAGAAGACATACAAGAAGGAAATATTGTAGACAACCAGAAGAAGCCTGGAAGAAATCAAGACCTGAGGAAAGTCATTTGGCTTGAATATGATTCAGCTTATAAATTTTTGAGATGGTTACTGTAAAATTGCATTAGTGCAGAAAGGGAATTGGACGGTGTTGATGAAAATGATCATTTGCGAATGATCATGGAAAACATGAAGTGTCTATTATTCTGTCATTTTATTGAAATCAAAGAACAAATTTTTATTACGGAGTCTTGTAAGCTGAAAGGACATGAGAGACATGCATATTTATGGTTTTCTCACAGAGATGAGACTTGGAAGGAAGGAGGAAGACTGGTCAAAACTCTTACATAGGACACTGGTGAGACAAGAGAGGATTGTAAAAAATGTGAAGTTGTATAGTGTAAAAAAAAATTGTTGACAAATCCAAGAGGGAGTGAAGACCAAAGAATTGCTAGGGATAATGAAAAGGTTGAAGATGAAGTTGATTATAGCATGAATGCAAAGATTAGTTGGCAAAGTTCAGAAATTAAAGGGCAGATATTTATAGTCGAGAGGCAGCATAAAAAGGACTGGTTTTATATTTTTTTACCAAGAAAGCAAACAATTATTTTTGAAGTTGAAGAAATTTCACCCGAACCAATGAATATGTGGACAATAAGAGAAGCAATGAAGTTATACATTATGACTTCTACAAATGAGTTGTGGATTGAGGCATGACATGATCAGAAAGATACATGTTGGAGGCAAAAAATGATATTAATAGTGGAATCAAAAGCCAAAACAATTAATGAAGACGACATATAGCAGAAATTGGTTGGGCTCTCACATACACTGCAAATGAAGATTGGAGGTATAGATTGCTTACTAAATATGTTCCTACTGAAAGAAAAATATTATCAAAACTTTGAGGATAGAACAAGGGATGGAGGTAAAGTGATGACAAGAATCATTCAAGAGTTTTATGATCTTTTGAAGTAGCCAGAGTACGGCAATGATGTATGTCAGTCAAGGAAAAAATTGAACAATGGATTATATGAATTCTTTAAGCAATTGATGAAGACTTCCTAGTGGATGAGAAGGAACAACAACAGTAGTGGGAAGATGGTTAATGATGAAGGTTGGAGCAAGAAGGTTGCAGAAAAGCAAATGGGATCTTGGTGGGTTGCAGACAAAAACAAGACAACAAAAAGATGGCAAAGCAAGTGGCAAGCAACAACATAAGATATGGAATCTACGCTGAATTCAACAGCAGAAGACTCGTGATCTGGATATCATGAAACTGTTAGATTCAAAATAAAGAAAAGAGCAGAAATATAATGGAAATAATAGAAGCAATCAAGAAACCATGATGAACAGAGATAA
>CBVK0100692186.1:0-11193 GCA_900067695.1 Picea abies | reverse complement strand
AGAGATGAAAAGAGGTTGACTTCTATTAATATGAAAGTCTCAAATCTGATACATAACCAGAGAATAGTTCTAGCATCAAAAAATTACAAAATAGGGCGCTCTTCTCAACCAGTTGATGACCTTAACAAAATATTAAAACTATTTCTTTATACTCAGAACAGTCCCCGACTATCAGGAGTGTGATATGATCACTACATTCAAAGCATTATGTATGAGCAGTCTTCTGTCAGACTGTGCATGTATCCCTCTATCAGACGTGAGCTCAAATCAGCATGGTTTTTGTAGGGAAATATTTCCACAGGGGTACCATAGACTGATGGTTTATTCCCCACGGCCAGACCTTCCATGCCTTCCATTTATGCAGTGAGTCGATTTTTCAACAACCGACTCTATTTTCATTAACTAAATTCTCATGGGAACTCAACAAGACAAAATGCCCAGGGGGTCGCCACGTACTTAGCTCTCCAGGGCTCGGGCACTAGCTCCTTTTATTTTGGCTACCTTTTAAATGTGACCTAGGGCCATGACCTCACATAATTGTGTGATTACGAGCATGGCCAAGGACGGTTTGAAAGTAAACTTCTTTTGTCCCTGCAATTCACCACGAGATGCCATGTGTCCCTTTCCCAAAACAGTGATTCTGATTGCGGCCCGCCCTCAGTATTTTAAAAGTCAATATTCTTCCAACCCCACAATTGAGAATGACCATCGACCTCATGATCTTATATGAGGCTTCACGATCAGCATCTCAAATCTTCCCTTTTCAAATCAATGGATCAGATCCTCCCCTTTCAAATCAATCGCTGAGATCTGTTTCACGATTCGGGCTTCAGACTTTTCAAACATCGGACCTCCTTTCCCTTCAAGAAAATACCTTGAAGCCATGGATCTGATGATGCGTGGTCCTTGCTAATCAATGGCTGAAATCCCTTCGGGTCTCCAAACTCCGGAGAAATCAAATCTCAAACCTAGTTTTTCTTCAATGCTTTTACCCGTAGTTGGTGTTCTATTGACGTGTGTCCTCTTAAATCAACAGTTCTACTCCTTATTCGAGACTTTGACCCCTTCAAAAAGATCGATGCCCCTTCTGCTCCCTTCTCTATCAATGAATGAGATCTCCCTCGGGTCTCTGGGCTCCAGGAAAATCAAATCTCAAACCTCGCTTTCCTTCTGTGCTTTTACCCAGAGTTCTAAATCTGGCGGAGCATGGTTTTCTGGAATCAGATGGCTAAGACTTACTCCGGGCCTTTGGGATTCAGGTGTTTTGAAAGTGAAACATGAAAAACCCCATGGAGGAAAAACCCCCGAAGCAAGGATCTGCTGCCACGTGCTTCGGCACTTTGAGACTTTGGCCACTTCGGGACTTCGGCCACTTCGGGACTTTGGGAGGCATTGCCGCTAAGATCAACGACTCCCTACTAATTTTGGGATCTATGGTCCATGATTTCTTCAGGAGTTCAGGCTTCAACTCTTCAAAATTTCTCTACACTTCTCACTTTGAAACTCCCAAAGCTCATTTCCCTGAACACTTGGATCATCTGCCACATGTCCCCCTCAAGATCAACAACTCATGCTTACTTCAGGGTTCAGCTCTTTTCATGGTGCTATACTTCATGAAATTATGAAACTCTGAATACCCAAGGGCCACTAATATGATCCTCATAGGGGATCTCCTTTGTCATAAAATTGAGATCGCCTATTTTTATTTTAAGCCCGAAATGAGCTGCTCCACATGCTACGCTCAGATGCTTCTTGTGCAGACCACGAACTTGGACGACCTATAGCCCTTGACAACTATATGTGATAACAGGGTCAATATCCCTCTGTTATATTCATTCATATGTAAATGGATACAACTCTGATAAAAACAAACTTACATTTAGTAACAACTATTTCCTACTAATCTACAGCAACCTTATCCAGGCATATTATGCACCTAATTATACAACAGGTCCTCTAGGGTTCCCTCCATCTACCTATTTGATCGAAATAAAATCTTACAACTACTTAGTCCTATTACAATAAACATCTGTGACAGACAATTTAAGGTGAATATTCAGATCCACGCAAAAATCAAATAACTCAAAGATGATCTTATCTCTTCTGGCTTGACATGATCGTTCAACCCCCTAGCATTAAAACTTCTTTGATTCATCATTTACTCAGAAGTTCTCTGAGAGATGCCATCTTTCAAAATTTAAAATTTTACTCAAAAGGTGCACTAGGAGTTGTGATGTCATCCCATGTGGCTTTGTTGACGATTCTTTTGCATCAACTTGTTGAATGGGAGAGGGTTGAATAAAGTTAACGTCGGCATGTGGTTATCCTGGTGGAGGAGCAACCGGCTATGGAGGACTAGGAAATGGAAAATATGGATTTTTTTGTGGATACGATCCACATGGCATGTAGGAAGTTGAAGCACTTCCACTATTGTTGGGGTTATATGTGGGGGTAGAGAGTGAACTCATACTTGGTTGAGAGACCGGATGCATCATGGGTACTAGTGAGGGTCCACCCATTGGTGGAGATGTCGCAACGGGACATGACTGTTGGTGAGTGGGAGGAGAGTAATAATACGTCCCTCCATATGGTTGTGGATATTGATGTGCACTATAAGTGGGTGATAGGTGGTTGTAAAGGTTGAGATGGTTCATAGAACCAATCAACCCATCCGCAACATGGGACATCCCAGGTTTTTCCTAGCCAAATGGTATGGGTTTGGGTGCATCAGGAAATATTGTGTATAAGTAAATTGATTGAGCATAGATGAGGTCAAATTGTTGGGCCTTGTTGATGGCTTCCTATTCTGACTGAGTAAAAGTGGATGCTACATCCTTGGAAATAACAGAGATGAGTGATTTGAGAAACCAATCAAGATGTTGTTCTTTGGTGGTTTCCACTTTACACAAACTACGTCATCGACACCATTCATGGATGTGGTTGGCTATATGGATAGCAATGGTTTGTTTGAACTCAGAGAAAAGTTCTAAGCTAGTATCATGATGAACTGGTAATTGGAAAAAGGATAAAAAGACCTTGGCCAAATATTCAAAGGTCACATGGGACACTGATTTTTCATCCACATACCATTTGGCTGATGAGACCATGAGATTTCTTTGAAATAAACTCAAGCATATGGAATTGTCCATGATGTTGTTTGAAGAGAACCACAAGTGGAAGGTCATAACATAGTTGGTGGGATCTTCCCCTAGTTTTCCTTCAAACTTTAGAATATCTTAAGGTAGTTTGGTAGGCATATTGGGCCAAGTGGGGTCATGTAAAATGGGATCATTTGTGAGTTTGGTCAAATTAGGAATGTTGAGGGATGCCAAGTATGGAATAGGGATATTTGGTAGAGGATTAGTTCCATCCATTGTGTGAGTAGGTAATGGATATGTCCCTTGAGAGGAATTTGGTGGGTTTGTACTTCCTCCTTGGGAAGATGTTTGACCCCCACCTCTTTATGAAGGAGAACTAATTGATGGATGACCTTGGGTATTTGACCCAAGCAAAGTGGAACCAAGTAAAGTTGATCCCAAAACAGTAGCACTCATGAGGATGTGAGATGCTTGAGTCGGTGTGTTGGAAATACTAGGGACTCCTCCTAGAATAGGAGGGAGATTCTGCAAGCATCTAGAATGATGGGGATTATGTGGTTCCCCTATGGTTTCTGACTAGCACAGTGAATGTGTGAAAATGGTGACATGAGAGAAATAAATGAACAAGAGATCTGTATATTTTTTACCTTCACAAAATTGTATAACTCACAATTGCATGTAATCAAATGAACATCATACATAAATCAATTGTAAATAAACAAGCATGTGTATAGGTGGATTTTTTCTTTGTGGGGGAACAATAAAAACAAATGATCATGTCCTAAAATACCTGTCATCCTCCCTCTCAATTCATCACTGGGCCTTCCAATAGCACTCAATAGTGGGGTTTGAAGTCACCAGAAGAGGAACTAGTGAAGGTTGAAGTAATCAGTTATAATAAGGGGTAGAGAAGAGGAACTAGTGAAGGTTGAAGTAATCAGTTATAATAAGGGGTAGAGGGTGCATATCCCAAAAGAGCTGATGAAATTTCCCAATAGCCACACAAAATCTATCAAGGTGTGATTGCAGGCCACAATCGCCACCTGGGTGGATATCCTATGTTTGGTCACTAGGTACCTCGGTCAAATTCAAGCATTTAGATTTTCGTCCTCAAAAATGGGTCACACGTTGGATTCCCTCACAAGAGTTGGGTGACTCAAGGAGGGATGTGCAGAATAATCAGACCTCAGCCTTCGACCCTTCACAGGTATCTCCCTGCCTTATGGTGTAGGAACACTTGACTTGGAAGATTTTAAAGTTCCCTATTTCTCAACTTCTATTGTTTGAAAATGTGAGAACCCGATAACAGGGGGTTATTTGTATGCCTACCCCCGAGATCCTACCTAGACTAAAAATGTATTTTGGCACACCCTATGGAGGAAAATTTAGTGCGTTATTAGAAAAAAATTAGATGTGGTGGGATGAGAGATTGGGTTCATGGACCAACCTCATTTCATTTAATCGGTGTAGATAATTTCCAAAGAAGTAGTCAGATATTTCAGAATTCCTTTGGAGAAATCCTACTTCAACCTCCTCTATTCTAATAGAAATTGTGTACAGTGTGAGGAGTGGATTTGTGTGCAAGAAAGTGACAAGTGTGAAAATATTTTTAGTAAGTTAAGTGTGATATTGCAGCATGTGGAATTCATGTGGTCCTTACAAATCTTATTACCTATCTTACTATGTGTCTTTGGTACAACCTTGCGAAATATTTAAATCCCTAAAGAACTAGAAATGTGGGCATATGGGTCCTTACAAATCCTTTAAACTCCCTAAAATGTTGTCTATACTAAGAAAGCTTTGAAACTATCCTAGAATTTTAGACATGTGGGCATGTATGGGCCAGTTACCTGACCTTTAAACTTCCCTAGATTGTGATATAAACTAAGAAATCTTTTAGGAACTATCCTAAGATTGAAAACATGTGGGCATGTATGGGCCCTTACAAATATTTAAGATGATTTCAAAAGCTAAGAGGAACCCTAGGGGGTCTTTGCCCTCTCCTAGATATTTTTTAAGGGGGATGAAATGTCCTTTTAAACACCTTCTATGATTCTCGATATCACACTAGGGTGTGGGGGAAGAGCATACTTGAGGGTTAAAATTAATTTCTAGTCCCAATTTAAGTGATTTTGTATGAAAAGAAATAACTTCCACTTAAAAATTTAAATTCAAATGAGCCATCCATGTGACAACAAAGAAAAAGAGAAGAATAGTGATTCCTTTTACCCCTATGTGCATATGTTAGCTAACCTTTCTTGTGATAAAGGACTCTAAGTGAAGTGTAGTTGACTTACAAAGTGTAGGAAAATAAAAATCTGAAGGCTAGGGGCCCTCAAACCATTCATAAAAACTCTTACAATTTGAAAAAAATGGACTTATGTGCAGGCTATAGTTCTGACAGACACGTAGAGGGTGCACAATGTGCAGAATGTGCAGAGTAATGAATCTTGTTCCGTGCACAGTGAACAGAGTGTGCATCTGTGGGCCTAAAAAGTTGCGCACTTCCTGTCATGCGTCGGGGAAGAAATTTTCAAATGAAATACTCCTTCCTCGGCTCTGAATTTAGACTTCGGCAGGTTGGGCTAGGCCGGTTTTGTTACCTGCATGTCAAAACAATCAAAATAAAGTGCTCTCAAGACTTAAATAGGGAGGAATTTGATATTGATCCCCAGTATGGTCGTCAATCTTTCGTGTTGGTTTTGTCACTTGGGTGAGAAAAAACACAACACTTGCATGTTTAGTTAAGCCTGCTAAACAAGACATAAGTTTGTGACTTGGTTAGAAAAAAAAAATACACATGAAAACAAATAAAGACAACTAAAAATAACTAAGAAATAAATGTTATAGAATCTTGAGAAACTAGAACCATGAAAATAAAAAATTGACCAACATATAATAGAATCCATTCATGGAAAAATGTAATTGTTTCATAGTGTGAACAAGGGGCCTTTTAGGGTACCCTCTAGCCCTTGACCAGTATCCATGCTAGATTTCGATCAGATATGAGTGTCAAATTGTGTTGGGGGTCGAAGTAGAAGTGGTTGAGGGGCCGAAAAGATTCATAAATGTGTCGTTCATGGAAGTGCACAGCTTTTCTCATAGACAGTCGTGCATCTTGTGCACAGTGCATGATGAGGCATGTGTTATCTTGCGTATTATGCGCACTGTGCACGTGCTTCCTTTGGTGAATTTGCACACTTTGATTTTTTTGAACCAAGTATATAGTTTTTTTCCTTTTGATGGATTTTGGTGTTTTTTTGAACCAAGTATATAGTTTTTTTCCTTTTGATGGATTTTGGTGTTGTAGGTGGACTAATTGTTGCTGGCATTGATGTTTTTCTTCAACCATTGTGTGTAATGTTGCAGACAATTTTTCAGTGATAACAGGGAGGACCTTAGAAATGTGAAAGGAATTCATGAGAAGGATTTGTCATGGAAAAAATTCGAGAAACACTTCAAGAAGAAGTACATGTATAAAAGGTACTATGATGGAAATACTAAGGAGTTCTATAAACTCAAGTTGGGATAGCTCACCATAGATGAATACATCAACAAATTTCTATAGTTAATGAGTTATGTCCCCTAATAAAATATGAAAAGGTGAAGATGCAGTGATTCATTAGTGGGATTCCTCAATCCTTCCGAGATAGAATTGAGTTTGATGAACCTAAGACTTTGGAAGACATTATTCAGAAGGCAAGGTACTGCTATGAGTAATTCAAGAACAAGGAAGAACCACATAAGGATTTGAAGAAGAAAAGTAAATTGGGATTCAAGAAGAAGGGGTTTAAATACTCAAGATTTAAGAATCATGAGAAAATCTCTAAGATGAACCTTCTTACTAAGACTGTGTATAAACAAAATTTTCCATCCCAAAGTGGAAATAAACCCTTTGGATCATCCCCAAGGAAGACTGACAATACAAACAAAGATCCATTTAAATGTTGGTTATGTGGAGAGGAACATTTACTAAGGTACTTCCCACATAGGAAGTAGGAAAATAGGAGGTCTACAACATCCAAGAAGCTACCATAGTCAATGATGTGGCTAGGAGCATGCCACAAATTTATGTAGCCCTAGATAATAGACAAGTTGATCACCAAACTTTAGTGGTGGAGATAGAAGATATGATTTTTTTTTTGTACTGGGGGAATCGGCAATGAGCGGTTCTCGTACTCGCGTGACATAGGGCTGATACCCATCAGCTAGCACTATAACCCCAGGTGCAACCACCCAAACTGTAAGAATGGTGCATGAGTAAATCTGAGTGAGAATCGAACATGAGACCTCTTTACAAATTTCCTTCCATTTACACGGCACTTGCCAATCCATCTACACTCGTGCGGGTGAGATAGAAGGTATGATTTCCAACCATCTTGTTTCCATTTTAATTGACCCTGGTTCTAATTTGAATTATGTTTCCCCTCAAATTGTTAAGAAATGTAAATTGCAGCAAGTAAAACATGTTAAAGCATGGATGTTATAACTAGCCACTGGAACAATAAGAAAGGTAACAAATGTCATACCATCATGCCAATTCATTATGAATGGGTTGTCTACTGTAACACCCCGGGTTTTGAACCCTCATTTTAAATAATGTATTGTTACAATGCTGAGAGGTCGGAGTTCCCAAAACAATTATTAAAAGGCCAGTGTGCCCAATAAATGTAATGTTTTGATCATTATTAATAATAAATACATCATTAGCTGCTAGACAGACAAGGACTAGAGTTATAGGGGGCTATGATTCCACAAGAGAGGGGGCTTGAGTGGATAAATGTTTATTTCCTATTTTTAATTACCCTTTTGTCTAAGGGAGTGGATCAGTTATGTGATCTTCTTGGGGAAGGCCAGGAGGTTCTTGATTCCCCACAAAAATACTTAAACATGTTTGTTACACATCAAAATTACTCACTTCAATAATGACTCCACTGGGGATTTTCCTGTAACACCATCCCTGGTCTGATTGGGGGGTTGGCTCATTTGCTCCTTCACTTCTTATTTCATTCTATTATTTCCCTAATGCATTCATTCACTGATTGTTCATTGTTTCACACCTTGGGTGGAGATCTCACTCCATTCATTTCTATCACCCATTCATCTTCCTCACCCATGTCTTGTACTGGGAAAAGGAAAACGAACTATTGAAGAGAAGCCATGGTATCATTGGTTGTAGAGGTTGTTGGTGTAATCCAGCCATGAATTGAGGCATGCATGTCTGAGATGTGTTGGCCTGTGTCCATTTGTTTTCACATCTACAAGTCCTAAAAGTTGTAGCATGGAGATTCTGGACCAATTGCGTTGGATCCCTGGAAGGAGAAGGACTGTCTGAGGGACTGCATGGAAGAGAAGGGTGGAGGTCCATTCTCTTGGGTGGTGCAAGCTGGGTAGAAGAGAGTTGGGTACTTGGATTTTTGTGAGTGTTGGGAAATCCTGTGAGAGCTTGAGTGTTGACTGGTTCAGAAAGCAAAGTAACACTCTGGCACCATCCTTGTGGATTCATAGCCCTGGCTCAGGGGTGATACTTCTGTTGAGATTTGGAGTAGTAGTGTCTATGGTTGGGTGGAACATCCTTGGTATGTAGCCAGTTGGTGTCTTATTTTATAAAGATAAGTGCTCTCTGTTATGGTATTCTTTCTATGTATATGAATGTATTCCATTGTGTATTTATTTATTGTTTAATTGAATATTTAGAATATGCATGATTGTTGGTTATTGTTGTGCATGTCGTTAGATATTTTATTTTATGTGCCCTTATTAATTTAAAAAGGTATCGGTAAGAGAAAGAAGTCCAAGGGTGGGCTTGAAGGTAGTGTACCCCGACCTGTGGGTGGCAGTGTGTGTTACAGATTGGTATCAAAGCTTCTGGTTGAAACACTGCGCTGGTATGGGATGGGTCTGTTGGTCAAAGTCTCGTGGTTGATATTGAATCCCGACCATGAATTTGAAAAGATCAGAATCTACGTAGGAGCTAGAACATCAAAGATCCTTTGTAAGGGTTCGAAGGATTGTGACCGTCCCTTTCGAATTCAGGAGCAATCGCCACTGTGGATCAAGATAGATCTGGGATCATTGGATCGCAGGGCAGGTGAAAAAGGGTCGTCTATTGAAGGTGAAAAAAAGGTTAAGTCACAACCATCAGATCTCATTGGAGAGATATAGAAGGTGGGGAAGCATTGTTGGGATCAGGAAGGAAATTAAAGCATGAGCAAGTTTTGAGCCCGCAATCGATCAAGATTGTTGATATTGTTAGATCAACAGATCAATGTTGGATATCGATCCCACTATGGATGAGCATCTTTGCTTTGTAGAGATCGACAAGGAAATTAAAGAGTGAGTGATTTGAGTCTCCGTAATCACTCTTGGTCGTTGATCTTCAAGCAGGGGACACGTGTCAGGCAATCACATACTCTGGGAGGAAGCAAGAAAAAGTTGACTAAGTAAATGACTCCCGAAGACTAGATTTCATATGGACCATCCATCAACAAGGACACGCGGCGCAATATCTCTCACTTCGGAGACTTAGTACTCCAGAAGGTTTTGCAAAGCGAAGCACTAGGGAAAGAAGTGCCTGAAGTCCCGAAGTTCATAGTTAATATGAATTGTCCTATAAGGGAGACATGCGTCGGCATATTGCCTATTTCGGTAATTCAGAGCTCAGGAGGATTGGAGTGTGCTAGTATGGAAACTCCCGAAGAGCCTAAGCAATTCACAACCATTGATCTGTGAGAGACAAGCGTCGACGGATCGTCGACTTCAGGTGAAAGCACTCCGGGAGAAATTGAAGGTGGAGAGTTTGAAACTCCTGAAGCTTGAAGAGATGAAGTGATTCATAGTCATCAATCTACAGGAGGAAACGCATCGACAGATCATCGACTTTGGGTGAAATCACTTCGGGAAAAAGTGAAGGCTGAGAGTTTGAAATTCCCAAATCCCAAAGAGATGAAGCGATTCAAATAAGCCATCAATCTTTGGGAGGACACACGTCTATAGATCGTGAACTCCAGGTGGAAGCGTTCCAGGAGGAAGCAAGTGGGGGAAGTTGAGACTTTTGAAGGCCGAAGTCCCAAAGTGGACTAGAGCCGTTGATTTGAGGTAGATGTGTGGCACCTAATATAGAATTTCATGTACAAAGTACTTTGGGGAAAAGAGGAGGTCAAAAGTGTTGAACTCCCGAAGCACGGAGTCCCGAAGTGGATCTCGATCATGGATCGTGAATGAGGAAGAGGACCGTTGATTTGGTCTTGGCTGAAGGTTTCGAAGTTGCAAAGAGCCAGGAGGGTGTTGGCATAAGGGGCAAACCCAGGGTTCAACGCTACAACAACGCACCAATAAAACCCTAACTACTAGCCCTTTTGGCAACACCTATGAAACAAATGAAGTCTCACCCGAGGTAGAGGTAGGGGTGGTTGCAATACTCAAGTGTCTGCAACCTTGGTTGGGACACAGATACATGATTGTACTACTTAATAAATCACTTAGCACCATCAATTCCTCAATATATATTCATTAATCACTTCACTGATAAAGCAGGTATTCGCATCATTCACATTGTTATAATGTACTTAAGCACTTAGCATCAATACATAGGTCAGATCTAGTAGATCAATAAATAAGCACATTCATATGGATCAGATCTAATATTCTCACACAGCATTAGCACTAAGCATAAGAAGATCTATCTAATCATCTTAAAGCACTTAGAAAAAGAAGACATAAACACATTAAGACAAGCACAAAGCAAGGCAACACAACATTTACATGGTTCACCCCCACCCTGGGGCTACATCCACCAACTTTTCTTCTTTATTGTCTTCAGTCAATCGGTTACAAGCACAAATCCATCAAAACCCTTACTCCGCACAGGACAGAAGATCTGCGCATCTTGCTAAATCCTTCTTCCTTGCGTTACATCACTAAGCCCTCCATAATCTGCTACAAGGACTTGCACTTAGCTCTGCAAGTCTCTTATAGTCATGCACAAAGCACTTATAGACTCTAATCACACTTAGCATACATTCACATCACATAGATGCATTATTCCCCTCTTCTTACATTTCCTATCCTTCTATTTATACATACAAAATAGGCC
>CBVK0100692185.1:0-11193 GCA_900067695.1 Picea abies | reverse complement strand
AATTGTCCAAAAATTACTTGTGTACATGTGATGTGATTGCTGTTATCTTTCACTGTTAAGTTCCTGGTTATTATTTTCTGCTTTGTATTATTTATTTGTGAAGAAAACCTGGCAGAATCAGTTAATAGAAAAATTAATTGATTTAATTCATTGGGTTTGAAAAAATTCACACCTCTTTGATTCATATAATGTTCTTCTCCACTTTTTTTGTTCCGAATCCTCCATCGTTTCTTGTTATTCTAACTTGAGCTTCCGTTTCACATACCTTTAGCATTTGACCTACCCCCTCCCTCCCCTCTTTTCTCTATTAATATTTATGATTCTCATTAATATATTTCTTTCCTTTATTTGTCTTAAAATGTTTTCTTTCACATTTCATTTAGATTTATCACATTTCAATTAGTTATTTCAAATTTCATCCAGTTTACTCAACTTTTATTCTTATGTAACTTCTTTTATACATATAATGTTTTTACTTATAATTCCCAAATTCTTTATTAGTTTATTATTATTAATAAGTATCTATTTTTTCCTTGGAAAATACATCCCCAGAAACCCTCGGGCACTTTCCCTTTTTTTGAGGGTGGTACCCAGTGTAAAGAGGGCCCATAGACTATTATAGCCTGACTTGGCATGGACATTGAGTCCCCACATATGCAGAGGCAGCCAGCTCGGGGACTTGACCCCTAGACCTCCTGTTTACTATTCAAAGCTCTCAACCACTCAACTTAACCCACTGGGCTATTGATAAATATTTATTGATATTAATAAATATTTTATTATTAATAGCCTTCCTCTTCACATTCTAATTCCATTCCTTTATTCGTTTTATACTTTTGTTTATTATAGAATTCTTCCTAGTGCTTAATTTGTTCTATTCTCCATGTCCTTTGACTTTAAAGTTTTAATTTCAACTATTTATACTAGTTATTTATTAATTTGACCATATCCTGATACTAATTATGTATTAATTTGACCATATTCCAGAACTACTCATTAGTCTTTTGACTCAATTCCCTTCATACTTTATATTGATTTCTTAATGGCTAATTCCTTTTTTGTGTTTCTATTTACCCCCCCATTAGCTTGCTCTTTTCTATCTCTCATAAGCTTGCTATTGGATGCCCTGATGATGGGTGAAGTGTCCACTTGAAACATTGGGACATTTATAAATTCCAACACAGTTCATATCCAGAAATTTAACAGAAGAACATATATGGTTTTTAATATTTACTGTGTTGTAGATTTTGGAAAATTGATGGTGATTTAGATATTACTCTGTACTGAGTACTTGGGAGTGTGTTTATCTGTCTAGGGTGATCATAGTTGATTTAACCTCTGTAAATTAGCATTTTGCCTAGAGTACTTGGTGGTGTGTTTGTCTAAGAAAACCATTGAAGTTGAATGTCTGAATAGTCTGAGAGAGCTCATGGCGATAGCATACTGGAACCATTTGATATTTTAACCTTGGCCACTCTCAAAAGATTTGGCTATCTTGAACTGCAGATTCCAATGAGGAAATAGCGGCAAAGATAAAAATTCATCATTGATCTTGTATCTTTATTAATTCTTATCCCTTACCTTAAATCACTTGTCACCAAGTTTTCTTAATGGCTACCTTTGTTAATTTTCAGACCCTAGTATGTAGATTCTACACTTAGAAACTAAATCCTAAACATAAATGCCAATCAAAACAATAGATTTGAACTACTCTAATCTGGTAACATATACTGCTGAAAATATGAACAGCCGAAATAAACTAGATGGAACCAGTCAAAACTGCATCTGTAGTCTATCATAGCACATAAGCTCAAAACAATATTGCACTAACCAACCCAGTGGTGCACCCCTTCTTCTTTACAGAGAGAGAAATACAGTGAATCTAGACATATGCGGTTTAACTGTGTCAAACCCTGAACCTAACCACATTTGCAAGTGTGCACCCTTGCATGGATAAGTGTGCTAGGAGTAGTGTGCCCAACTAGAGGATCACTACACCTCCTTGGCATCTGCACCCTCCTTGGAATAGAGCACCTCATGCAGTGTGCTCTGCATCTAAATTTGGATCTGCATGTGAGCTGAACTATATAGGGGAAATTCCAAAATAGAAAAACAAAACTTCTAAAACTGGAAATTCTAGTCTAAGAACAATAGTTCAAAATCTGGAGTAGCAGTAAAGTCTGAAGTGAACTGAGGTTGGCTCATGCATGCTGGAGGGATGCATGTGCTCTCTCTATCTCCTTCTCTACATAACTACAGTGCTCCCTTCCAAAGCAGACAATGCTATGGCTCAATACTGCCCCAGCAGTACAGAGTCCAGACATCCCAAGGCTAAATCATGCTGTAGGTACTGTATGGATCTGCTGGTACTGATGGCTGTCTGCGACTGCACTTTGCTACAGGCGAGAAAATTATCCAAGCAACCACTTAAAAACTTTAGCACTCCCTCTTTGCGAGGAAAATGAGCCCAGTTTCTCCCTTAGCATCTCAAACTTCCCCTTTGTGGGGGGCTTTGTCAATATGCTTGTGATCTGCAAATCCGAAGTAACAAATGCTAGAACCACTGCCTCTTTTGAATTTGCCTCTAAGGAAACGGTATTGGATATCAATGTGCTTGGAGCAGTCATGAAACATTGGATTCTCAAAGAGTCTGATACAACTTTGATTCTCAAAGAAAATTACAATAGGCTCCAACATCTGATCGGTCAACTCTGCAATCAACTTGCGAAGCCAGATAGCCTCACAACTAGCAGAGCTGGCTGCCATGTATTCTGCCTCCGTGGCCCTGAGTGCCATTGCTACCTACTTCTTGTTGAACCAGGTTATCATCCCTGAACCCAAACTGAAACAGAACCTTGAAGTACTCTTCTTGCCCCTTTCATATCCAGCGCAATTAGATAAACAAAACCATGTAGCATCAATTCACCACCTCCTACATACCTCAAATCATGATTCAACATGCCCTTGAAGTATTGGAGCACATTCTTTGTAGCAGCCCAGTGTATCTGCCTTGACTTAGTCGTATACTAGCTCAATGTTTTCACTAGAAAACAAAAATTAGGTCCGGTATTTCCTAGATACGTGAGGGAACCTATCAACTGTCTGCACAATGAGGGATCAATCAAATCTGAATATGAATCTGTTGATAACTTCAGATTAGGTATCAGAGGAGTAGCTACAGTTTTATAGTGCATCATCTGAAAAGTCTTCATAATTTCAACTGCATACTTACCCTGTCTGACAAACACCTCACCTGGATATTGCCAAACCTCTAGACCCAATAAATAGTACACAAGGCCAATGTCCTCCATGTCAAACTTGCATGTCAACTTTGTCTTGCACCATGCTATGAGCTTTTTTGAACTTCCTATAACTATCAAATCTTCTACATACATGACTAAAACAAGCATATCGAATTTATCAAATAGAAAATAAAGATTGTTATCTGTTGCAGTTATAGTGAAGCCCAAACCTAATAGGTACTCATCAATCCTTGAGTGCCAGGCATGTGGTCCTTGTTTTGGCCCATAAAGAGCCTTCTTCAATCTACATACATAGGTTTCATGTCTAGGCACCTCAAAACCTCTGTTGATTTATATAAATCTCTTCCTCAATCAATGCATTCAAAAATGTAGTCTTAAGTCTTAACATCCATCTTATATAGAGATCGACCAAAAATTGAAGTTAAGGACATAATAGATCCAATGGAGGTATACCTTTGCATCAATGATGAAAGACATTAGTCGTACATAATCTAGAGATTTTTTAGGAGGATAACTGACCCAAAAATGAGTTTTAGGAGCTCCAAGTTGTTCCTGTGCATCATGTAATGTTTGGGTAAGCCACTTGGGCTTCCTAGCCGAATTGGAAGGTATTGAACCCGGCTGATCTGATTATGTAGTTTCTGATTTTTGCAGATCAACAATTGGGGAAGGAAGTGTTTCTCCCTCCTCAATTTCGGCTGGAAGCTTTTAAGACCTTGAGGACCATGCATCTTCATCAAACTTCACATCTTTGCTCACTAGTATCTTTTGTTGGGACAAAATGCACTCTAAGCCTTGGAGGACTCATTGTAGCCAACAAACACACCTTTCAAACTGGAGGGTTCAGGCTTAGTTCTTTTTTCCTAGGAATATGAAAATAAACAACACACATGAAAACATGAAAGTGTGATCCTTTGGGGTTTCTCACTAGTGAAAGATTCCTCTGGTGTCTTGTCCTTCCCCTATGAGGACACTTCTTCATGATGTAGGCCATTGTACTGCAACTCTTTGCCCAAAGGAACATATGTAGATCTAAGTCATGCACCATAACCTTGGTTATCTCAATAATGAACCTGCTCTTTATTTTAGCAACCCTATTTTGTTGCAGGTTCTAAGACATTGTCAGCGCCCTCTTGATCCCTACTTCTTTGTTAAAGGAATCAAACTCATTTGATGTGCTCTCTCTTCCATTGCCAAATCTTAGTGACTTGGTCTTCTTACTTGTTTGGTTCTCCACAAGAGCTTGGAAAGTTTGAACTTTTGGAACTTGCTAAGACCTCATACTTGGACTTCCTAAAATAGATTCAGGTTTTCCTACAAGAACATCAATGAAAGAAACATTGATCTATAAACAGTAGGTCTATGCCCTGTCTGTTTCATCAACATGAGTATATGTGGAAATAAATAATGTTCTCTGCTGCTAATCACCAATAAACATAAAAAAGTAATGGCTATATTTCATATTTGGTTCACGACTCAGCTGCTTGCTTCAATAGACAGACCTCTGTTCAATAGAGGCTCTCCAAATCTGTTCTCAAGCTGCAAGTTCTCTTCACACATCAAATGGAAGATATGTGGTAGTGTTGTAGCTATACTCCAATGATCAACTGAGTGAATAATGGGTGAATACAACAATGCTGTAGTGTATGGTACTGGAACTAATTGTAATGCTTTGTACTCGTACAAACCCACCACAAAATAATAAACACCTAGAAAGAAGCAATTGCAATATTGGTTGTAGATTATGGTTAATCACCTAGCAAGAAGCAAATGCAATATTGGTTGTAGATTGTGGTTAATCAGTGAACCAACAATCCACTCAACCAATTCCAACACTCAAGCATGTTGAGCACACACTTATACTGAAGAGAGGGGGGGGGGGGTGAATCAGTGTAAGACAATTTTTTACTTTTTCAAACATTCATCAACCATAAGAAAACAATCACATATGAGATCTATTTATTGCAGAACATGGAACACAAGATTTACGTGAAAACCCTTTCAGGAGAAAACCACAAAACTTCTCTTTATAATTCATTGTAGGCACCAACCTACTGTTACAAGTATTTGCATGCACCAACCTACTGGAGACACCAATCCCCATTGGTACAAATATTGGTATGCACCAACCTACTCTTACAGATCTTCGTAGACACCAATCTACCGGAGATACCAATCCCCACCGCTAAGCACCAACTTAGCAAGATAGACCAATCTCTTACAGATCTTCGTAGACAACAATCTACTAGAGACACCAATCCCCACCACTAAGCACCAACTTAACAAGAGACATCAATCTCTTATAGATTTTCGTAGACACCAATCTACTTGAGACACCGATCCCCACTTCTCAACACCAACTTAACAAGAGACTCCAATCCCCACCGCTCAACACCAACTTAGCAAGAGACTCCAATCTTTGAGCTGCACCAACCTTCATCGAGTTTGCTTGCTATTTCTGCCTTCATTAGGTCTGCTTGCTGCGTTTGCCTTCACCAGGTCTACTCATGCTTCTGCCTTCACCAGGTTTGTTCGCTACTTCTGCTTTTACCGGGTCTGACCAAATTTTGAATTTCCAAATGACAACTTTCCCAAGGCTTGCTGGTTTGGGCCTCTTCCCAAGAATGAACTTGTATAGCATGCAACATATCCAATTTTGCAAATCTGATTATGAAATTTTTACCTGAGGTACTTCTGTATGTCTCCTCTGTTCTGTAAAAATTTCACAGTCTGAAAAATCCCAAAAACGAAGCTATGGTGAAAATGCCAAACTGACCTGTTTTAAATTGATCTTAGGACCATTCAGAAACCCTAACTTCTACATAGCATATCTCAGAAAGTACAGCGAACCAACATTTGAAATTTTTACTTGAGGTACTTCTATGTGTCTCCTCTGTTTTGTAAAAAAAATAAGAGTCTAAAGAGTCTCAGAAAAGAAGTTATAGTGAAAATGCTAAACTGACCTGGTTAAAATTGATCTCAGGACCATTTAGAAACCCTAACTTCCATAGGGCATATTTCCGAAAGTATAGCCAACCAACATCTGAAATTTTTACCCCATGTTCACCAAGATCTCTTCTCCGTCTTTGCAAAATTTCAAGGTTTGGAACATCTTAGAAAATAAGTTATAGCAAAAGTGCCTACCTAACTTGTTTGAAACTGATTTCAGGAGTATTCATGAACCCTAAATTCTACAGGGCATATCTCCGAAAGTATAGCGAACCAACATCTGAAATTTTTACCACATGTACACTAAGATCTCTCCTTAGTCTTTGCAAAATTTCAAGGTTTGAAACATCCCCTGAAAATAAGTTATAGTGAAAGTGTCAAGATGACCTGTTTGAAACTGATTTCATGAGCATTTGGGAACCTTAATTCCACAGGGCATATCTTCGAAAGTTTCTTAGCGAACCAACATCCGAAATTTTTACCATCATGTACACCAAGATCTCTCCTCCGTCTCTTCAAAATTTCAAGGTCTAAAATGTCCCAGAACATAAGTTATCGCGAAAATGCCAAGATGACTTGGAACTAATTTCACAACTCTTCCCTTTTGGAATGATATTCAATATTTGCTCATCCATTTTTCACACTCACTTTTTCTCATTACTTTATCTTTTTATACTTTTTCATAACCCTTCTTGAAGGGACATATCCATTAATTAAATAATTAATTCCCAATACCATGGACAAATACCCCAAATACGATGGGAAAATATTTCAAACCCATGGGTTTGAAACCCCCATTTCACTTTTTACTTTTTCACATGCCCATTTCACTTTTTACTTTTTCACATGCACCCATTTTTAATATACTTGTAAACTTATATATATATATATATATATCAATCTTGGAAATGATGTGTATTGTAAAGCTGTTATATGACATTAATGACAACATCAATCCTTTGACATCAATGACAATAATTCCAACAAAGCAATCATTTAAACCAATGAATAGAGCTAGGATTACAATGTAGCTTTGTTATAGTTCTCATGGTTTACATAGAATGCAAGAACCAAAATTACATCAAGTGTACACAACCATTAACACCATGAGACAACATAGATTCTTTTTACACTAGAAATTCAAATGGGAAAACCAAGTTTTAGGGGATTTTTACTAAGAAAGAATTTGATTACAAAAGGGTGAGTGATACATAAATTTAGTGATTTGTTACTCACGAGAAAGAAATTTGCAGATGGCCATGGCTCAACAAAATTATTCACTCTTCATGGGACAAACTCAATGTCTTTTTCTCCTCCAATCATCAAGCAGATTGCTTCCTTGTTTTCATTTTTTCTACTGCCCTTCCTCATTTCCTCCTCTCTATTCCCTTCAATTCTTTTCTTCATCACAACCTTCATTTTTAATGGGTTGCCTTGGAAGATGAACCATCACAATGGTTCATTTCAACTTTCAAGGAAATTTTGAACATTTTCTCAACCTTGCCAAAAAAAAACAATTAAATTCTTACAAAGTTTATAAAGGGATTTTGACGAGGATCCAATTTGGATCACCTTCATCACAACCTTCATTTTTAATGGGTTGCCTTGGAAGATGAACCATCACAATGGTTCATTTCAACTTTCAAGGAAATTTTGAACATTTTCTCAACCTTGCCAAAAAAAAACAATTAAATTCTTACAAAGTTTATAAAGGGATTTTGACGAGGATCCAATTTGGATCACACCTCCCCATTTGCAAGCTTTTGGTCCTCAGAAGCTTCAACTCTCTTCAATCTTCTTTTTCAATGCATTTACGTGCCTACCTCCTCTATTGATATCAAGTAATCTCTAGCAAATCTCCAAGAAATTGTGCCTTCCTACAGGATGGAAGATGAGAGTTGAATAGGGGTTGCCTTTTGCAAAAGCATGTTGTCTGTCTCATGGTTAGAAATGACATTTTCTACTGCAATAGGTCGTTGGACAATCATTGCTCCTTGTGTCGCAAGTGCAAGCAACTCCTCTTTTCCATTGACCTTGACTCTCCAAGCTTTCTTCTTGGATGTTCGGTTCTTGAGATGGAGTTCTAGGTGAAGCCTCCAACATTTGGCCTCCTAATGTCCAATCAATCTATAATACTAGCAATAGTTCTTGGATGGGCTGCTTGGCCTTCTAGAGTGCCAACAATTGCTAGCCTTATGACTCTTTTTCTTGCAATAGAAACAAACCAAAGCTACTATGCCATACCTTTTCGATTTATGATGATGCTTGCCAGCTTGTTTGCTTGCTCCCCCAATAGTTGGAGTAGATATGGATGACATAATCATCTCTTTGTTTCCCTCTTCCAAGCCTCTACAAACAGATTTGAGTGGCTCGCTCCACACTTGTTTTCCAACTGCCTTTTCCTCCATGGGAATGGCTTCTTTTCTAGTTCCTCTTGCCTTGATGAAGGTGGTTTGAGTTGAACTTGTGCTGTCTTCTTGTCCACTAAATCCTAGGCCTTCATGCTTGGGCCTCTGTTGATCTACAATGGGGATCAAAACCCTTTGGCTTGCCTTGCCTATCCCTTGGCCATCATAGCCCATTTGCATCATGAGCTTGGAATCAATGCCTCTAGTGTGCTTTTCAAAGTCATCAAAGGTCTCTTGAGGAAGGGTCTTGGAAGGTGAGTTTACCATGCTTGACTTTGTCATTGTGCTAGCTTCTGCAATGACAACAAAAGGGGCTTGCTTGGTCTTGTGGACATCTGCTTGTAGTTTCTTCAAGGCCTTTTCCTTTGCTTCCAAATCCTGGTATGGATGGCCTGTCCGTTTTGTCAACACAAATCTTTGCGGAAATAAATAATGCTCTTTGTTGCTAATCACCAACAGGCATAAAAAAATAATAGCTCTATTTCATATTTGGTTCACTACTCGACTGCTTGCTTCAGTAGACATACCTTTGTTCAACAAAGGCTTTCCAAATATGTTCTCAAGCTGCAAGTTCTCTACATATTGAATGGGAGATATGTGGTAGTGTTGTAACTATACTCCAGTGATCAAATAAGTGAATAATAGGTGAATACAACAATGCCGTGGTGTATGGTATTGGAACTAATTGAAATGTTGTGTACTCATAGAAACCCAACACAATATAATAAACATCGAGCAAGAAGCAATTTGCAAGATTGGCCGTATAATGTGGTTAAGGAGTGAACCGACAATATGCTCAACCAATTCCAACACTCGAGCAATCATTTAAACCAGTGAATAGAGCTAGGATTACAATGTAGCTCTGTTATAGTTCTCGTGGTTTACATAGAATGCAAGAATAGATTAAAACCAAAACTACATCAAGTATACACAACCATTAACACCATGAGACAACAAAGATTCTTCTTACATTGGAAATCCAAATGGGAAAACTAGGTTTTAGGGGATTTTTATTAAGCAGAAACCATGAGACAATAGAGATTCTTCTTACATTGGAAATCCAAATGGGAAAACCAGGTTTTAGGGGATTTTTATTAAGCAGGAAATTGATTACAAAAGGGTGAGCTATACACAGATTTAGTGTATTGTTACTCACTAGCAGTGAATTTGTAGATGGCCATGGCTCAACAACAATCTTCACTTATCGTGGGACAAACTCAATGTCTTCTTCTCTTTTGATCATCATCAGACTACATCCTTGAGCTCTCATCCCTGCTATTCCATTCTTCATTTCCTCCTCTCTGTGGGTTTCCTTTGAAGGCCAACCATCACAATGGTTCATTTCAACTTCCAAGGTAATTTGAACATTTTCTCAGCTTTTCCAAAAAAAACAACTAAATACTTACAAAGTTTACAAAGAGATTTTGATGAGAATCCAATTCAGATCAAACATAATAGATATTGCTTGTCAACTAAGCTGATGAGATGGGTCTGCACACATCTGAATGTATTGATTTAGAATCTCTCTAAATCTGTGTTCACTGCTTGGGAAAACAGTCTTGGCATGCTTGCCAAGTGTACATCCCTTGCACACTCCCATTCTCTCCACCTTGAAGTCCAACAATCCTTGCACCATGTCCTTTAGGAGAGGCAAAGCTCCATAATGCAAGTGACCTAATCTTCTGTTGAGTTTTGGTGTACCTTGGGAAGTGGTCCCCTTGTGGTTGTGTCTCTAACCACAAGAGGGAAATGATTTGACCCTTGTACTTTACTTTATGTCTAATTTCACTTTGACTTAGGACTTTTCAGTCAAAAGTGAAATTTGTCACTTAAGGAAAAAAGTGACTATTAATTCACTTTGTGGGTGAATTAAGGGACATAAAGAAAACTTAGGAAACTTAACCAAAAGTGGGGTTCTAAGTGAGATACTTGTGAGAAGATCTCACCCATTGATTAGAGATGGATAGAGATGATCTTAGCCATTGATCTCTAGGTTTGGCTAAGGATGGATAAAGAGAGGCGCAGGGGTTGAGAGAGGCATTCATTGTTCATTGTTTTACTTGGAGAGTTTGGAGAGGAGCATCAAGTGGAGAATGGAGGCATTGTTGGAGCTAGCTTATGCTGTAGAGCTTCAAGCTTTGTGTGTTAGTGTTATTGCTTGGTGGAGGGCGTAGGCTTGCAGGTACTATTTGGAGTGAAGCTAGAGCAGATCTGATTGATGGAGGTTTGAGGCAACATACAAAGGAAGATTTGCATGCAAGGGTTTCTCAAACAACCAAGAAAAGGTCAAGGGCGCATTAGTTCGTTGGCTTGGACAACAAAGAGGAAGGGCACACTTCTTGAGCGCATTTCTCAAGGAACTTGCTACAAAGCTTGGGAGGACCTTGCTATGTGTACAAGTTCCTTTGTATTTACTTCTTTGTTGTATTCCATGTTAATGTTTAAGCCGTTATTATAGTTCTTTGCATTTCAATAGATAACAATAGCATAACACAAGATCAATGAGAAATATACAATCACAAGAGACAACATTTATCCTGGGAAACCCTCTAGGGGAAGAAAACCCAGTAAAA
>CBVK0100692184.1:0-11193 GCA_900067695.1 Picea abies | reverse complement strand
GTGTCGGACGTTGCTATGCTGCTGACGATGATTGGTGATGCGTGGTGGAGAGGAGGGGCTTTATCTACTCAATGTGGGCTCTGGTGGTTAATCTAGCTCTTGACACTCCATGTCTACTAGTCGCGGGCCTCAAGACATCATCTCCTTAGCTACCCCTAGGATGGGGGGGTAACATAAACAACTTTAGTAGACCCCAAATTTTTTGAACTGCCACTATCAATAACCAAACTAGAGCGCTTACCTCCTATATTGCATTTCATTTTGAAGATTGTCTTCCTCTATTCTAGTTCTCTGTCAACCTTTTTCTCAGGCTACAACAATATTTTCCTTGTCATCAAATATCCCCCTACTCTAACCCTAATTCAATCAGTTCACTTGTTATTGTTGGTTCTACTTCAGAAATATGAATTCTCCCCTCTCATCCTTGTCCTTTCTTTGTCAGTTCTGGACACTCAAATGCCTTATAGCCTTGTTTTCCACATCTGAAGAAAATGTCCTCAACTTTGCCTCCTCTACTTGTTAATCTAGCTAACCCACCACCTTTATCGGCATCATACCTTCTTAACCAGTCCACAATCCTGGATTTTCTTTCACCTTCTTCAACTTGCTTTTATTTATGTTGTTCTCTTCCAAATCCTGGAATTCCCCTCACAATCTGTTGTTTCCTCGGCTAATTATCCTCAATTCTCGAGGTTGATTGACAAGCCTCTACCGCTGAACAGAAATTCAAATCATTCAACTCATCTTGAATGGCATAACTTAGACCATTCACATACCTAGCAAAGGACTCCGAAGTCTCCTCATTCTATCCAAACCTTCTAGAATGTCTATAAAATTCCTCCATGTACTCCACTAACATTTTTAACTGCTTCAAATTTTGCAATCTTCTCAACAGATTTAAAACGTGATCCACTAGCAAAAATTTACTTTTCAATTATGACACCATCCTACCCCATGTTTTAATCTTCTCTTGACCACTACTTTCTCAATTCAACTACAACTTATCCCACCACAAAAAAGCATGACACTTCAATTTTGTATAGGCAAACCTAACCCTCTTAGGATCTCTAATCTGCTCAAATTCAAAGAACTTTTCCATTTCTCCTATCCAATCTATCAATTCCTCGAGATTTAAACTTCCAAAATAGACAAGAGTTTCAAGTTTAGGTTCCCCTCCAATACCATTGATTGCTCTAATTATTCTCTCTTCAACTATCACTTGCTCTTCTGGTTCTTCTCTCAGTCTCTAACTCTGCTTCATCACCAGCATCCTGAACCACATGGGCAATACCTCTCCTCTGGGCTGCCTCCATGGCATTCATTCTTGCCATCATTGTCCTCGCCATCACTACAAGGGCATCCACGTCTTCTGCACCCATTGGTCTCATGGATCTTGCACGACCTCTTCCTCTCTACACCATCACTCTAATTCTGTTCTGGGATCTCCTCCTGCAAGCTCCCCACCTCACCAACATTCATAGAGTGTTCAATCTGAGACTATGGTCTCTCTGGTTTTTCCCAACTGTAGGCTCAACCTGCTCTGATACCACTTGATGCAGATAAATCTGCACACAGAGATGCACGGCAGAAATATCCAACACACACAGGTAGCAAATTAAATAACAATGCAACAATAAGCAGCCACAACAGAATTACGTGCACCACTAAGAACACTCAGCAGAAACAACCACACATTTCTGCAATCTCTGTATTTATTGATAATGGCTATGCTCCCCAGCCTTATTTACATTCCACAGAGCCATGCTCTGGAATTCCCCACGCTCTCTCAGCATCTACAGACCCCAAACTAAGAGAGCAAAACACACCTTTCCCATCTCAGGGCCAGCAATTTGTGCACATCTGAAGGAAGGTGAGTCAGTATAGAGTTCAACCATCCAGCCACTTCAACCAATGGATTCACCTGCCTCTTAAAAAAATTATATAGTATTTTATAACACTGACCGTTGATGAACTCTTCTCCATAATATTCATTGCTGACAAGTCATGTTCATTCATCAGTTGGCATCCAAACATCCATTGGGTAGTCGCATGGCATTCTCATTTGTGTAATAGTTCAACGTGTATTTAAATGGCCCTTTGTATTCTTAAGGTCATGTAGTACATGCCACATTCAACAAATTCTCCTAAAGTGAGGCCATTGTATTTGTGATCATTAACCTTTGCCTGGGTTGATCCAACGACACACAAAAATCGATCAAAAGTACAACTCTAGCTTCAACTATGAACTTGATGACCTTCAGATGGTTCTAGATGTCTGAATGACTTCAGCTCAGACGTCATACCTAGAAAATCATACATACAAACAGAGTAGTCATAGCTACCTTTAAGAACCTGTGATCCTGGGTGGTCAATAGACAACATTGAAACAACTTGAAAGCAACATTCATGCAGGGTAGCTACATGGCCAGGGTTGCTCCTGCATCATATTAGAATTCTAATTATTAGAAAAAATGAAAAAACTAGTTTAAAATGTTAAGAGTAATTAAAAATCTACCATGGGTTATTAGTGTTATTGATTCTAATTTCTATAGAGTTGTGGAGTCAAAAGGTCAAATTTCACTATTGTGCTAATAATATTTTGTTAAAGATAAAATTTTACTAGGAAAAAGCCACTGTACACCAGGATAACAAACCATTATTGGCTGATGCAATAGACAATAGACGAATGAAAGTAGGAATATTAGAGTAGAAAGCTTATTGTGCACGTCAGACTTTCCATAAGATACTAGTCATTCAGAAATGATGGATGGGGAGAAACTCTTACTTATTACTGCTCACAAATTCAACAAGATAATAGTCATTCAGAAATGATGGATGGGGAGCAACACTTATTTATTACTACTT
Organism: Picea abies; assembly: GCA_900067695.1. NCBI lineage: Eukaryota > Viridiplantae > Streptophyta > Pinopsida > Pinales > Pinaceae > Picea > Picea abies. The sequence goes on along the minus strand of CBVK0100692184.1, from coordinate 8,328 downwards.
TGGTGAGGTCAATGTTGATCTGTAGGGATATTTCTACAACACACAATGGGTTCCACTGTTACTAGAGGAGATCTTCCCTCTCTCTCTGTCATCTCTCTGTCATAGTATTGAGATACTTCTTGAAACAAATATTGCAATTTCATATTGGAATTTTCATCAGATATGTGAACAATACTTTTGCTCTGTTAACATTTTCCCACACTTGCGCTCCATGAATTTCCTCTGCATTGAGGTCAACATAACATAAAAGGCTTTTAAAAGTTACCAAGTGAAGGAAAAAGAGGTAACTGGAAAGGACAATAATACAGAAATAAATTTTAATCCAGAAAAAGATACAACATTGGATGACTTCAAGACCAAAAATTGAACTAATATGGCTGGGCTCATAACCAATTCTCTTTGGACCCATACTGCAATAACACAGAAAATAAAACCATCTAGCAAGAACCAAGAACTTAAAGTGATACAGATGACTCGCAAGAAGCTTGACAATGAAACTCTTGGAAGCCTTGTAATAAAGGCTATGTCTTCTTTGAGAATTGACTCTATATACCTCTCCAAATGATATAATGTTTCATATTTCAAAGTTGGCATCAAATAAATGTCTAAGATCACAAAAAGACCTTCTGTGTATGTACTGATAAAAGTACCTATCTTTCATAAATAGCCCATTTTATGATTTGGGTTGAAGGTGCTGGATGACAGCACTTCTTTTGATTATTCCAACAAGTGGCTGTTTTCTGATTGGAATTATCTATGTACACTTTAAATCCACAACAAATTACAAAATGAAGTGTACATCAATAAAAGCCAGGGGCAAGCTGATTTCTTATTGATGAATGATGGTTGACACCCAGGAACTGAAATTACTTTTCTTTGAGAAGTGATGAGAACTGGGTTTGGGAGTTGCTTTCACTTGGATAGGATTGATTGTGCCTGATTCTTGGCCCTTTTCTGTGAGATGTGAGATTCGATGTATTTGAACCCTTGGGTGTCTCTACTTTCTATGGTTACTATATTTGAATAAAAATGGAAACAGAACCATCTTCAGATTTGAATTTTATGTAATTACAGACACACCACACGATCCATTTGCATTTAAGAAAACTTAGAAAAGTGATTACATTCAATGAAATAAAATAAAATAAAAATTCTCCCTGTTTTTCATTTCACTTTGTCAATATGCTTCAAATACAGGCAGTCATTTCTACTGTCCTTACTCTTAACCAAGACCTCCAAACATGGGAATCCAGAACCAGAAATCATAAAAAGAAAAATGCTTCAAACTCAAGTGTGCTTCAAATTTCACTTTTTCTTGACATAAATGCAAACAACAATAGCCAAGCCCAGAAAGGCCAACGGAATTGCAAATGGCAAAAGTTTTGTCGCAGAATCGATAGTTTTCCCAGAATTGTTATGTGCTTGTTTAACTGTTGGTTTTGAGGAGAATGAAGAGGGATCGATATCTCCAATGTAATATTCTTCCATAGTTTCCCTAGCACTGTTACTATGTCCAGCATCTTCAAAATCATCCGTTGCATCTTTTCCTGTACCAATATCAAAACAGCAAGAGCAATATACCAAGAGTAAGGTACTGACTTGGTGTTCTTTCAAAGTTTCACGTCACCTTCATTTGATAAGATGTGAATGTTCCATCTGGAAACTTCCTAGTTAGAAATACCCAGAATCACAAATGCAGAGTTTCAATCAACTGAACACACAATAAAGGAAATATCTTTTGTGCCCAGCAATGGAGAAAGGAAATATGCAATCTCTAGTTCCCCTATGATTGACTAGAAAAAGGGAAAATGCATTAGAAAACTCCCATTACCAGTTGCTGACAGCAACACTTCATCTCCTCCTGGATGTTCTTCCAAGTAATTGGTCACATCATATACCTGTTTACATGTATTGATCAAGGATTGTCAAATGAAAACACATGGAATTAAATTATAAAGCTACCATGTGACCTTTCCAAGTAATTGGTCACATCATATACCTGTTTACATGTATTGATCAAGGATTGTCAAATGAAAACACATGGAATTAAATTATAAAGCTACCATGTGACCTAAAAGTTAATTATTGCACTCCAAAGCATATCTGCAAATGTAACAATTAAAAGGAAAATCTCAAACAAGACATGAATCAACAAACATGTAGATAATATATCATGTTTGTGTTGTTCTCATAGTGCCATTGCTAGAAATCTGAATTTGTGTGTATACAAAATGCCACTCCAAGGACATGTAATTGACAGAGAATTTCATTATTTATAACCCACTCAATATTGCCTTTAATGATTTTATCAATACACAAACAACTACCTTTGCCAGGCACAAAATGGCTACAAGTGGGATCCATCATGCTTGCACACGAAGCACGTGCACTAGATGTTGCAGACCAGATTATCAATGCACTAGAATCAGAGAAGAAGACCAAGAAGATTACATTCAATGGGAAAGAATAGCCCTCAACAGCACGGTGAACCTTCCTTCTTTAAACAAAAATGCTACTAGTAAAACGAGAGGATGTTGTCCGCCCGTTGAGCACCACAGTCAGGGCTAAGAAGTTGTCATCATTTGCTAGGCTGGCAGATTTAACGAAGCTGCTAGATCAACTTTCAAATGGAAATTATTTTTTCCCCACTTTGCAGGAATGGTTTTGGCCTTACGTTTCAGCTCTTCATTTTCTGGGAAGTTCTATGCCAAGCTTTCTGAACCCACAGTTTTTGTCCTTTTCCCGGGTGCCTTATTATCAGACCTACTTTTGCAGCTACACAACTCCAACTACATGAAGATCCACCTGACTGAAGTTGTATAGGACTAATGAACACCATTTTGAAAGAGATTATTCGTCCACTTGCAAGGCAGATTTACAGGATTACTATGGCAATATTGATATATTTACTACCTTTCAAACCAAGCACAAAAGTGGAAAAATGTAAACCTAGTTGTTCTTTACATTTTGTATAAAAATAAATTAGAATAGAAAGGAAATTGTTTATAAGTCTCTATTAAGTTGGCTATTGACACGTGAAAAGTTGTCCCGTTAGTTGCCTTGAACCATCTTCCTAATTTCCCATAATCGTTGGTCAAGTATGAGAAACATACAGAGGGATGCCATCACCCATAGCTCTGACTGTATTGGTTTGCGTCTCCTTGATACTTCCATGATGAGGTGATCCTTTGTACATATTCATGATGTAAAAATAAGACACATTCATTTTGCTTCATTACAGATTGTTTCCATATACGCATACATAATAAAATGTTTGTATACTGCTCTCCCATTTCCTTCTCTATTCTCTATATGTATCTGTGAATTCCACAACTCGGTTATTAGTCTATTAAAGGAATTGCCTAATCTATGTTTGACCCCTGATGTCATTGGCAATTCAGAGTTAACGTGGGAAATTCCAATCAGGATTCACAGTAGTTGTGGTTAAGAGTTCAGAAGAAGAGAAATGGGGTAACAGTAATCGTCCATGTAAATATTTGTCCAATTTAAAATATATATTAAAAAAAATGTCTCGAGGCTATGTCCTCTAATTAATAGGTATTCCAAAACCTCTCGAACAACTATTTTGTTTTGAAAAATAAGAGTTATATTTACAAACAGCAATGTAAAAAGTGGAAGGGTATTATATATACGATGGACATCATAACCTCTTCCATAAAGCAAATAACACTGAAATAAAATCAGAATAAGCTGAGGGATCAAGAGATTGGGCAACTTTGATCAACAGAATGCCCTTAGCCAGGTGCTGATGGCGTATCTCATCCCGCCACAAGGAGCAAAAAGCAGACAATGAGCTATGCTCATTCTCAAAAACAAACTTACACCTGACTTTCCAAATCCCAGAGAACGCAGGATGAACAAGAAAATGACCATCTCCAAATACTGCAGCACGCCAATACAACCTGTCCCAAAAGAGAGCTGAATACTGATCCTCAAATAACTCCAGCAATGTTTGGAATAATCATCAGTGTACAAGTTTGAGGACCAAGCTGATCGGCATAAGAAAGTTGACAGAATTATGGTGCATGTTCCTAATCTTTTGGCAAAGCATTTCACAAAATGGAGCAACAAAAGGCTAGAAGACAACAAGAAGCCGACTGTTAGTTGTAGAGAACATGCATGAAATAGAGAGAAGATGTGGTGTCCCAAGTTCCAACACCCAAAATCGAACTACTACTGCAAAAATGGAAATAACCAAAACAGAAACATAAAGTAAGAGACAAAAGCAAGGAAAAGGAGTTGGGGGCACTTGCACACCCAAGGGATAGAGGAAGACACGTCCATTGTCCAATAAATACCCGGTCATGGAGTAATGGCTGATTGTATTGAAAAATGACATGAGATAGATATGAGAGGCAGGGAAACCCCTATTTATAACAATAATGACGCAAAAACCCTAACAAACCCCTAACTTAAGACTTATGTCACTAATAAAGTCATTAGGCCCTTATTATATAAAAGAGACATTTTTTTCACCAAAGCAGTTACTATACTATATTAAAAAACCACAGAGCAGAGCCATGCTGTGAAGTACAAAAATAGTTATTTGGATTCTGTTATCACCTGGTACTTCTAAAAATTCCAATGGAGTGCATATTAACATTACAAAGTAGGTGTGGCTCCTCAAAATTCAGCAAGTTTACTGCCTATAGAACTGTCCTACTATGAAAATAAAAGGAAAAACAAATAAACGTTGTAAAAACCAAAGAATTAAGGTTGCAGGTAGGCACTTGCTACCGATTTTGGTGCATCTGGAGTGGTCAGGGTTGTATCTTCTGACAGTACAAGGGACCCATTTTCTTTTGAGCGAATTGGTGAAGGAGCACTGAGCCAAAGCTTCAATTCTTCAATATCTCAGAAGGCCACTTTGAATGCTGAGATGTGCCCAATCACTAAATGTGGGAGGTTTGAGAGATCCAAACAAGTGCTAGCTTCCCAATCCTGGAGCTATCAAAGGTGACACTACATATCACCATGGGGTGGTGAATTCACTTCTACACCCTCAGATTGCATGATATCTGGTGTTGCTCTGCAGCTAAAGACAATGATGCTGACACGGGATGCAACCTCCCGACCTTCTTCAAAGTTAGCTTCACATTTCTTTACCCTAGAGCAAAGGGTGGAGCTCTTCAACCAAACAGCAGAAGCAGTGTCAATAATCCAAGGACATGGTGGAATGCACAGTCAAGGCACCATCTAAGCAAAGTCTAGAGAGCTCTGAAGAGAACCGTGTGGGACTCTGGGAGGAGGGCTCCATCACCTTGTAATGTAGGGGATACATTGTCAGCCCTCCCTTCAATCAACTACATGCAAAAGGGTGGGGGGAGCTTGTTGACATGTGTGGAGTTATGTTGCCCCCCTCCTTCATTAAATTGACTTGACTAGAGTGGAGTGGGGTGGAGGTCCCCCTCAAAACATTTTGAGTTTTTCATTGAGCTTGATTATGGACACATGGTGAAGATATGGTGGGCTACCCCATTCTTGTTGGTGATGATAATGCCTTGGCGAAGAATGGCTCATTGATTTGCACTTTCATTAGCCTCGAAATTGCTATCATGGAAAAAGTTCAAGAGGGATGCTTCATGAAATTTCTTGAGTAGAAGTTGAGCTCTCTAGATGATATGAGAGATGGAGGAAGAGGAGATGATGTTGAGTCCTTCCAGTGCCTCGATGATAACTAGTCCCCTAAAACCGATATTGTCACTTGAATGAAGGAGTCGAGTAGAACAAGACCTTGCGATGCTGCTAGCACTTATGTTTTGTTGTTCAACACGATGCCCAACCCCCATGCGAAGGAAGCTTCCATTGTCCCTTGGGGTCTATGATTAACCACCCCCTGCACATATAAAAGTAACATTTTTACAAATACAACATTCTTATAAAATCACGAGCATAGACACAAAATAGCTCATGTACAAAGTCTACTACCTACTAAAGATGTGGTAAGGGACATAACATACCCTCCCCTTTAAAACCCTCAAAGCCAAAAGATCAAGCAATAAAGGCCAATGCTGAAAAACTGCTAGAAAAATAAAAAAGATGCATTGTTGCCCCAATAAAAGTCCAAAGGTGGTGGTATAATAACCCGAAAAAAGCATAAGCATCCCTCTAGATCTTGTTGCAGCATCAATTGCCCAAATACAGAAACTAAATCCATCTTTTGGCCTCCGAAGTAATTTTTGAAGAGTGCGTGCAAATAAAAGAGGGGTGCACTATATGCCTCAAGTCAATTGAAGAATAGAGGGCAAGATTTGAACCCCTAGCCACTTATTCCAAACATTACTACTTCAACCAAGTGAACAAAAACATGATTATATCTAAAGCATGAAAGAAGAAAGTGGGGCCCTTTTTCAAACAATGGAGACCCAAGAGAAGAGGTGTATTACAACATGTGCAAATTTGGGTGTTCCACCAAAAATGCTTCAGACTCCCATCTAGCTTCTTCTTCAGGGAGGCCCTTCCATTTGATAATGTACTCTGGAATTTTCCTACTATAGAGATTTCTCATTGTTACAACAAAATCTAGCACTCACGTATGATTTAAAGTCCCAAGCATCAAAGAGCAAGTCTTCTGCAACTCAGGAAGGCTACCCACTATCACCACAGTAGCTCTTCCTCTCACTTTTGGTTAGCTCTTCTCCAACTCAAGGGGGAATTTCCTAAAGATAAGATTGCTAAGACTATGGAGTTGAGGCTCAATGTGATTTATTGAAGAGTAAGCCTATGCTAAATGAATGTTGTAGTATAAATGGATGAGTAAATGGTGTCAAAACAAACAATAAAGGTGAAAAACCCCAAGACCAAGTGCCTAATCAAACCTTCGGCAAAATGGAGTCAGGGAAGTATATCAATCTAAGAGGGAAAATGCATGAAAATGTAAGACAATAAGGGCTACTATGCATGCCACAAATCAGCCTTAACTTTCCGAAAACTGTTGCAGAAAATTACCTTGGAAAGCTAGGGGTGCCATTCTAAAATATTGCTCTAAAGGTGATGCCATATCATGCTAGCAGCAACTAGGTTTGTTAGGTGTAAGCTTAACATGACAACAACAATAATAAGAGGGATTATATCCTCACATTACATTATCCAAATGAAACATGGTTCATTACAAGGCCTTCACAACAAAGTTACAAGGGTTTCCTACAATAAAAGTCAACATATGAAAAATGAATTGCACACATGAACGACTTGCATAAAAAGATGTTATACCTCCAATCTTCCATAAAAGCTCCAAGCATATGATGCACAAATGTAGCCCAACAGTAGAGCTCCTCAATCCCCAAAGTATCAACAACCATCAAAATGGAGAGAAAACTCTCATTTATAGAGGGAGTCATTTCTCTCTTACAATAAACAAATATTATTTGCTAACTCCATGAAAAGCCAAAGAAATAATATAAAATGTAGTTAGATCCCTCCTCAATCCAAGGTTTACCATGTCAAGACATGTGGAAACTAGCCTCTCCAAGAGAACTCACCCTCATCCAAAAATAGGAAGAAAAATACAATGAAAATCTCCAAGAGAGGATGTACAACTAAAAATAGACATGATAACCAAGTCAACATGCAAAAGGTCCTCATAGAATGCACCTTTGAAGATGCATGCATGCAAAATTATAATAAAATAACTTCTACATAGGAGGATGTGCTCAAGGATCCACCTAGAAGAGCTCACTAAGTGTGCCCTCCAAGATGCATGAGAGATAAACAATAACATAACCGTCCAAGGAGAATGCCCCATAACCAATATCCAAAAATAGCAAGTGGTCCACAAGATGCATGCAACCAATCCACATGTGTGAATCCCAAGGCAATCAACTCCATGGATAACTGTGCAAAGTGCCAACTAGATGGAACACTCCACAAGAAAATATGTGGTCAAACCCCAAAACGGCAAGTGTAGTATCTCCACAAGTGCACCCTCCAAGACAATGCTCCAAATATAGAAAGAAGACCAAGAAAGAGCATGCAAAAGCCACACGTGTGGGCCTCCAAATATGCCACGCGCTCCTCAATAAAACTCCTCCATAACCACCCCCAATAGAATAATATATGTGCCAAGTCAAAGAGTTGAGGATGCTCTCCAACGGAGGTCAAAAGATGCCAAGTGTAGCTGAAATATCCATGCAATAATGATGAGAGAGCACCTAGGAGAGGTGCATCCTATAAAATTGTTCCATGTAACTACCTCAACCACCCATCAAATACAAAATAATCTTCATATGAAGTGCACCTTGTTGACCGCCTCTTCAACTAACTCCATGTACCATGAAGATATGCATCATCAGATGCAAACATGTCGAA
>CBVK0100692183.1:0-11193 GCA_900067695.1 Picea abies | reverse complement strand
ACAACCTGAGGATAAAAAACTCTCGATGAAATGAACTCCCCTGATGGATCACCCAAGGTACCTGACCTAACTATGATCCATGCAGACTTATTACATTATAAACCCACGCAGGGGTGCGGACATTTCGTTTACAAAAATTTAAGTGCTGGGGTATCAGATACCCAAGTAGAACCATAACTGTCTTCAACATAGATAAACACTTCATGGCACATGAGTTGACCACCGTTGCTAAATGGGCGGTCAACATCTGGCTCCACATGGGGACGTGTGGTCGATCAACTCGAACGAGGCGGAGATCATACGAGAATCCAGCACCTACAAAAGTGATGCTCACACAATGCAAACATCCAAATTTTAACATTAGTACATATTCATACATGATAAATGAAATCAATAATATAAACAACATTTACATAATGAAATTTCTAAAGTACAACAATAAAGTTACAACATGAACTATGATACAAGAAAAAATTTCTAAGTACATATTTACAACATGAATAAATCTATGATACATGAAATAATACATCATAAATGAAATAATACAAAATTGAATATACAAGGAGTAGGGTTAGAGATACGTTACAGAGGGTGTCCCTTTGGACACCAAGTTGATCATCATTTGTAGAAGAGTTTGAACTGTTGCCGATTCTGTGGAATATTGATGGGCTCACCATCCATGTGACTGAGATGAAAAGAATTAGGTCCTTCTATTTCCCTGATCAAGTAAGGACCCAACCATAAGCTGTCAAATTTTCCATGTTTTCCTGGTTTCTCTCTGCCTTTATCCCAAAGCAGAACTGTATCCCCAACCATGAAGTCCCTCTGTCTGGCTGACATGTCGAAAGCTTTCTTGACTTTACTCTGATTTATGCAAGTTTGATCATATGCCTTTCTTTTGATTTCATCTAACTTGATGATCTGATTTACCTTGTTCTGAAATGCATCCTGACCTGTGGAAGAATCCTCAGCTGACCCATAAGTAGGAAGTTTAAGATGTACTGGCAACCTAGCTTCCAAACCATAAACTAACTCAAAAGGACTCTTTCCTGTAGCTGCTTTCTTTGTTATCCTGTCTGCCCATAATGCATGCTTGATTTTTCTATCCCAAGATTTCTTGTTTTCCCCAATTATTTTCTTTACTATGGTCATTAGGTTTTTGTTACTGGATTCTGCTTGACCATTTCCTTGGGGATAGTAATCTGAAGCATGTGATAAGATAATGCCATATTTGAAACAAAAAGATGACACCTCTGATGAACAAAAGGCCTTGGCATTATCTGTTACTATTTTCGATGGAACCCCAAACCTGGTTATAATTCTGTCTTCTAGGAAATCCATCACAACCTTTTCAGTTGTTGATTTAGTGGGAATGGCTTCAACCCATTTTGTAAAGTAATTTGTAGCTGTGAGAACCCATGAATAACCATTACTCAAATTATCACTGAATTTCCCGATGAAGTCCAAACCCCATTGCTGAAAAGGTGCCTTTACTACAACTGGTTGTAAAGGGAGTGCTGCTAACTTTTGCTTTCCTGTGAAAAGCTGACATGGCTCACATTTCCGAACAAACTGATGCACATCTGAAAATATTGTGGGCCAATAATATCCTGCTCTAAGGATCTTGTGGGTAGTAGTTTTAGCAGCGAAATGTCCACCACAAAATCCCCCATGGAATTCATCCACTAGTTTCTTTGATTCAACATCATCCACACATCTAAGGATAATTCCATCTGGATTCCTCCATCCTAACCCATCTCTAGTGAGAACATACTTAGCTGATTTTAACCTTAAAGCCCTTTTCTTGTGTCCTACTAGATGCTTTGGACAAGTCAGATTCTTGAGATAATATATAATGTCTGTGTACCATTCTACTTGTTCAAGTTTTTGTAAGTTAGGAGGATAATCTTCATTGTTGATTTGGCAAACCAAATCCAAAGCCCTTTCATTACTTTCTGTCAGCATCTTGGCCAATCCCTGGCCCTTAACTAGCTTTGTAGGTTTGATTTCCAAATCATACTCTTGGATTTTAGCAATCCATCTACCCCTTGAGCCTAATCCTTCCACCTGTGATAAAACATCCTTGACCGCTGGACTAGGAACATAACCAATCACCTTGGAATATCCAATGAAGACTCTGAAATGTTTGAGAGATTTGACTAAGGCATAAGCTTGCTTCTCAAACATGGGATACTTTAATTCTGAATTCTGCAAGGCCCGACTGAAGTAAGCAATAGGCTGTTCGTGGCCTTGATCGTTTTTCTGAAGCAACACACCAGCAATAGTGTCCTCAGATGCAAAGGAGAAAATCATAAAGTCCTTATCATAATTTGGGCTAACAAGGACGGGAGCTTCACATATGGCATTCTTAATGGTTTCAAAAGCTCGCCTACTTTCTTCCTTCCATTCAAATTTGGCATCCTTCTTAAGAAGTTTATAAATAGGTTTCATAATTTCAGCATAGTTGGGAATGAACCTATGGACAAAGTTGGTTTGTCCTAAGAAGGATTGCAAAGCTTTCTTTGAGGTAGGCAAAGGTACCCCTTTAATGGCTTCTACTCTTTCTGGGTCTAACTTGACCCCTTCCTTGGTGATGATGTGGCCCAATAGTTTACCTTCAGTCACCCCAAAAACTGACTTAGCAGGGTTTAGAGAAATCCCATATTCTCTACATCTGTCCAAAACTTGCCTAAGGTGGTTAATATGTGTTTTCCCATCCTTAGAAAATACTGTTAAGTCATCTTGATAAATTTCAATCAATTTTCCAATCAACCCCCTAAAGGCATAATCCATAGCCCTTTGAAAAGTGGCTCCAGCATTTGATAAACCAAATGGCATCCTAAGATATTCAAAAGTTCCCCATGGAGTAGTGAAAGTTGTTTTATGCCTATCTTCAGCCTTAAGTCTGATCTGGTTGTATCCTGAAAACCCGTCAAGCATGGAAATCATTCCTGATCCTGTTACCCTTTGAAGTAAAGTTTCCATCTTGGGGAGGGGGTAGTGGTCTTTTGTGCAAGCCCTGTTCAGATCCCTGAAGTCAATACAAATTCTGATTTTCCCATTCTTCTTTCTAGCAACAACCATATTTGAGCACCATGAAGAATGTCTAGTCTGAGCAATAATTCCAGCCTCTAACATCTTTTGTAACTCTTGTTGGACCAAAGGAGCTAACTTGGGGTTTATCTGTCTTAACTTTTGTCTAAAGGGTTTAGTTTCTTCCTTAAGAGGAATCACATGCTGAATCACATCCTCCCGATAGACCTTGAGCTCATCATAGCTAAATGCCAAAATATCCCTATATTCTTTTAATAACTTAACAATTTCAACTTTTTCTTCTATAGGGGTAGTTTTGCCTAACTTCACCATCCAAGGCTTTTCATCAGTCCCAATGTTTACTTCTATGTGATCACACAATTCTTTCTTAGATCCTTCTTTATGCTTGTGACCATCTAGTTTATCAAAATTCCTTTCTAAGGAAACAATTCGCCTAGGAGGTGTATTAACCTTATCAACATTTTCAGTATAGTTGCACCCTTCATTCATTGTGTTTAGGCCAAAATCAGAAAACTCATGCATATGGGTCAAAAACTTTATAACCTGTTTGTCATCCTCAAAAACCTGCCAGTGATTTTTGTTATCCGGAACTGAAGGTCTGAAAATCACTTCCACTGAAATATTTTCATTGATCAAACTATCTGAAACTGTAAGTGTTGAAGCTGCTACTGCCAATTCATCTGCTGTAGAATTCTGTTCTCTAGGAATGGCAATGAGGTTTATTGCATCAAGATCTTTAATCATATCCAAAATTTCATTCCTATAACCTTTTAATCTTTCAGACTTGCAAGCAAATTTATTCTTTAGCTGTTGAATCACTAAGTCTGAATCCCCCTTGATGCATAGACATTTGACACCCCTATCCTTGCAAAGTTCTAAACCAAGGAGTAAAGCCTCATATTCAGCCACATTATTTGTTGCATCAAACTCGAATCTATATGCAAACTTAGATACTTTACCATTTGGAGCTTGAAGAACAATCCCAACACCTTTTCCCAATCTAGAAAAAGCACCATCAAAATGCATATACCATACTTTATCTAACTCATTATCTTTGACTTTATCTTCTAGGGGCACAATTGAGTTAGACAAAATGGCATAATTCCCAAGGCTTTCTTCTTCATATACCAATTCATCTATGGGGGCCTCGGGTTTTTCCACATGAACTTTCAAAAATGACACGTGTGACTGCGGGAGCCTCCACGGGTGATGATGTCATCCTCTAAAGGGGTAAAAGAGCCTTCAAAGTCCACGTCTCTCCATCAAAGGGTGCAAAGCATTGTCAAGGGTCACACCTCCTCATCCAATGGTCGCGTCTCGTCATCATCAAGTGCCAACTCATCATCAAAAGGATGCCCTCATGTTAGGTCAGCCCAGCAAGCATCAAATCATCATCATTCATGGCATCACCATCAACATATGCAATGTCCAAGGGCTAGGGTGTGATGTCATGGGTGAAGAGAGCTCCATAATCTCTCGAAAGATCCGTACCATCGTCTCCAAGTGCAACGTCATCCAATCAAACCCGAACATGCTCGGGGGGTTCACTGTCCAGCTCGTGGGGCTTCCTTCCCTCTCAATGGTACATCATGCTATGTATGCAACATCCAAGCTCATTTGTCCAACGTCCAAGGCCCAGGAGGTGTGGGGAGGTGCCCCATGGCATGCCGAATCATCAAAGGACCCAACGCTCTGTATCAAGTATGCAACACCCTCTGTACAATGCACAATGTCCTAGGCATCTTCGTGAAAATCTCCTCCAAGGACCATGTCGAGGGTGCATCATGATCAAACAAGGTCCACATAATCAAGTAAATTCAACATTACAAGATACAATAGTCATTAGAAACATACAAAGTAGGCCACTACTTAATACAAAAGCCACGTAAGCAATTCACATTAGGTATCTTCTTCAAACTTCACACTAGCTCAAGACCTTATGCAATTTTCCAGTTTAGGTATGGGAGGACCATCACGAGATCCTATTAGGTGTGGCGGTACCCAAGTAGAGGAGTAGTTCCCGAGAAACCCTTCAAAGTGTAAGTATAAGTGAATAAGGTGGCATGGAGTTTACTTCATGGTGATGGAGTCATTGGCATGCAAGGTAATCATGCTCTGTCCATTTCCATGAGCGCCTTTGTAGAGGGAGTGCTTGGTGCTTGAGATACCCTTTCCTTGCCATTGTTTGTATTCTAAATCCTTTCTTTCCTTTTGATATTCTTTTATTGCTTTGCAAGTCCCTTTTTCAGGTCTCAAACATTCATTATTTTTCGTACTAGGATTAAGTCCTTTTAATTGATATGCACTCAGTGCATTAAGACTAGGGGTGATCACCTCATAGCGAGGGGGTAGAGCTCAAGCTGACCTTTGGCTTTTGATTTGGTCATTTATTATCCCATTATTTCTTCTTTCTTTTATTGCATGCTTTTTTCTTTATTCTTTTACCAGCTGCATCAACCTCGGCATTCTAGCTCTTCTTCTCATAGGAGAATGAACCACGAGCCTTTTTGTGCTACATGTAATAGCCATTGCCAGAAGGTAGGACAACCTAAGGAATCAAGATGAAAAGTGTGAAGCATGGAAGGGAGTGGTACGTTACCCCTATCAAGGCCTCCCAATAGTACCCCTATTCCCCAAGAGTGACAACATTAGACTAGGACACCTATGATGATCACCAAGGTGAAACAAGGCAAAAAGAATAACTTCCAAGCAACCATGATCCATTATCTGACTTTAACCCATGATCCTCACCTAAATGCCTAATGTATTAAATGTGACAATTTATATAAAACAATGACAGTTGACTACTGTACCTCATGTATCCCGGACCACCATTATCAGATGAACCATGCTGATCAAGGAGAGAGCTGAGCTGAACAATGATGAGGGGGGAGGCATCTGAGGGGCTGCTGTCTGTGGAGAATGCTGACGATCATCTCTGGGATCATTGTCTTCATTGTGGACCATGAGACATGATCTCCTCTAGTTACCCCTAGGTGAGAGGGGGGGTAACATTACCCTCATGCAATATGAGGGGGTAACAAGCCTCATCGTGATAAGAGAAAGCTAGTTCAAAAAAACGTAGTTTTTCTCACATGTAACTTAGTGCTAAAAAGGCTGCTAAAAGTAGAGAAAATGTATTTTCAGTGCACATCAACTAGAAATTATGCTCCCATGCATTTTTTGTGTAGAAATTATTGTATTGGAATGCTTCGTAGAAAAAGTTGTATAGAATGTCAGCATCTTTGCAGCCTAAGGAAATGAAGACTAGAAATTTGTAAGGCTGGATTTGGATGAAGATAAATTATGTCAGACGATGCTGACGTTTCAAAGTTAGCTGGATAGAGATGAAAATTATGGGTTAACATCTCAAGCAGTTTATTTGTTAAGAGTTTTAGTATTTGTAGAAGTTTTTAATGGTTTAATTAAGAGTATTCACATGTGCCTAAAAATAAAAAGTTTGATGTTTCCAGAACACCAGCAGTTCTTTCAACATCTCACCTTGCGTGTATCCTTATGATAGTTCTTGTACGGGTTAAAACTCAACTGTTTTTTATTTGTAAAGATTTGATTGATTCTTGTACTTGACATAGCGAGCTGTAGGGAATACTTGGTTTTTGTCTTGTTTTGTTGGTCCATAATGATACTATCACCAATTTTAATTTGGTTTACATATTGAGTGCAGATTTTGGGATTCTTTTTTGCTGGAATCATCCTAAATCAGTTTGGCTTGATTAGAAACATAACAGATATCAAGGTCGTGTCAGAGTGGGGAATTCTTTTTCTGGTAAGATTTACTTGAGTTCTCTTTAAAAGTTTTATCATCTAGGGAAATTTTCAATTTATGGCTTTAACTTGGACATATAGACAGAACTGTATCACTTTACAAGCTTTGACTTGAACATGGCAGTATGAGCTCTCCAAGAGTTAACCACATTATTGACTTTCATACATTGGTCATCCAAATATGATAAACATAAAAGAAAAATTTAAGCTAACTTGCAAGCAGTGTTCCCTTAGAGGAATTCTTCTGTCAATATGATTGAAGTTTAAGACAGACTGAGTGGGATTTTTTTTCCTTGGAAAACATTCATATCTTTTTTTCCGTTAATCTTGATAAAAAAAGATACATGTTTAAGAGTCTTCTGTAAAAAGGGTCAAAAGATGAGATAAGCATATAAAACCTGTATACAGCTGACAAAAACTCTACAGGTTTTCAAAATAATACTGCTGCATAGCACAAGAAAACAACATGACATCCTTCCAAAAGAGGTAAAGCATTATCCATCTTTGAACTGACCTTTTGTCAAGAGAGTATACAGAAATTTGCCTGGGAGTAAGACCCTCCACATTACCCTCCAGGAACGTTGTCTACAGCAAAGACCACACAGGTCTGCCACACGCCTGTTTTGATAGCCTATTTTCTGTTTGATCGAGCTCCCTCATCACATGATTGGATGATATCTTGTGGAATAATGATTTCAGCTCCATTTCTCAGGTCATTGGTCTACTAAGATTCATATTCCTGTTCTCCAAAGTACCATCCTTCCAAGAGATAACAAGTTTTGAGTCACCCACAATTTGTAAATTTCTGATTCCCCTTTCCAATGCTAAGGACATGAGAATGATGACCTGTTATCACACAAACCCACACATGCAAATCTGGATGACAATTATAGGCAGCCAACCCTGTCATGATTGAAAGTGTCTCCATTCGGACTGGCAATATTCCAGCCTCAGGGGGGTGTCCCTATTAGGTGAATACTGCTGTCTAAGAATGCAATTTCTGCATGTAATTCAATGACGGTCAACAAACCAAAATCCACTCTCAAGATGTTCAAAAACAATTGAGAGATGATAAAATTTATTAGAAGATTTCAGTGGTTGAGATCAGGTTTCAGAGACATTTATAACTTCGAAAGTAAATTGCAAACATATGACAGAAATGCGCTTTAAGTGAAAACAATTTCAAAGTAAATGCATATAATCAGAACTACCAGGAAAACGATTAATTCAATACAACCATGAGATTCAGAGGGGTAGAGTGAAGCATAACTAGATCAGATCAGATATTACCCAAAAAATTGTTTGCATCATGATGGGCAATATGTGATAGGTTGCCATTGAACTCTTCGCTTGCAGTGGAGGTGGTGGTGGAGATCCATGGAAGAAAGAGCAAGAGGTTTTCCACTGCTACTGAATGTCTCAAGAATGAACTGTCTAACCCTGCCACTGTCTCTCAAATCTGAATATAAAGAAGTATCATCTCCTCCAAGCTAAGACACCTTCACTGCTGAGAAAAGAGGAAAGAAAGCGTTGGAAATGGCAAAAGCTATCACCAAAAGCAGTGGTAACCTCTTTTGTCTTTCAGTTAATGCTTTAAGATGATTTTCCTTGCTGGTTGATTTTACCCTTCCTCATTTGCTGGATTGAAGCCCTTTGATAAAAGGTTGGATTGTTGAGATTATGTACCTTGGGAAGTGTTCCCCATGTGTTTGTGAGCTCCTAAACACATGTGGGAAGTACTATGTACTTTGTGCCTTGTACTTTATGTCTAATTTCTCTTTGACTTAGGAGATTTAAGTCAAAAGTGAAATTTGGTCATTTAAGCCTAAAATGACTATTAATTCACTTTGTGGGTGAATTAGGAGACATAAAGTGAACTTAGAGAACTTATCCCAAAGTGGGTTTGAGAGTGAGATTATTATGGGATGATCTCAACCTTTGATTAGACTTGAGATGGGATGATCTCAACGGTCTATCTTTTAGGTTTCCTTATGGAGGTTCAAGAGGGGCGCAAAGGGCAAGGAGGAGCTCATTCACTCACTTGTTCACTTGGAGAGTTTGAGAGAGAGCATGAGCATGCGGTTTCAGGCATTAGTTGAGGAAAGCTTGGGCACTTCTATCCATGGAGGCAGCCAGCAAGCTTAGGGCCTCATTTATTTAGTGGGGAGGTTCTTTCTTGGAGGAGGGCGCACTTGGTGAGGAGGGTGCATCATCAACAGGGAGGACTTTTAGAGCTCAGATTGCAATGAGGTCTGTTTCAGAGGGAGGCTACTCATCAGTATCAGAGTACTGTGGAGGGGTTTCTTCATTAGAGATTTCAGTTGGCAGTTAGCTCCAGTTCAATGGTCTTGTCAGCATTTATGGAGGGCACACCATCCTAGGGCGCTCTTTCTTCAGTTGGGCTTGTGTTATAGCTTATATCAAGCTGCTATTGTATCAGGTTCTTCTATAAATTGTACTTGCTGTATTCCACCTTCCATTCTCCCTATATATACACTTATATTCCAAACTGGTTTTCCGCGGGGGGGTTTTATCTAGGGTCATGTTGACCAAAAATACCTGTGTTCATTTTCATGTATGTTAGAGTTTAGAACTACAGTATTTTTCTGCAGTAAAGATCTCTAGGTGTGTTACATATATTTTGGTATGCATGTGCTAACCTTTGGTGACAAAAACTACATGCTAGAGAACCTAAATGGCTTATGTAACCGTAACAAATCAGCGAAGAAGTTACTGAACAGTTTTCTGTCCTAAAACAGTAGCAAACCATTGTTAGACAGTTGAAACTTAGAGCCAACTTGAGGTCAAAGACAGACCTAGTTGGCAGCTTGATAGGACTTGGAAAATCTTCATGGATTACTGCTGGTATACTGTTGTTTCTGTTAGAAAGTAATGGATGTGCTCGTTTAACCATAGACAATATTCTTATATTGTCACCCAACCATAGGCCGAAGCCACCCTTGAGCACCTTAACCTTGTCAGAGAATCATTCTGGAAGCAAACCCTAGGCTGGATAGCCAAACAAAGGTGGCACACCTTTCTCCAAGGATAGCGCACCAAGCAAGAGTAACAAGAGCTGATCAGAGAGTCCAAACCATAACCAAGAGAGAGTCCAAGCCAAAACCGAAATCTACTAGCTGCAGCAACTGCAACAACAACTCTCCTCCAAACTTGTGCACAAACTGGCTAACTGCAGTGCGCACAAGTGCTGCTTCTGCAGTTCTGAGAATACTGGCTAGAATGAAGACTGGCCTCCTGTATTTATACTAATTCTGGCAGACTGCCTGGGCCGACTTCTCATTCTGGGTTCTAATTCTTTAGTATATAACATTTCCTTTAGCCCACTTGTTCTTTTGGAGGCTAATAACCTAATACAAGTCATTCTCTTGAGCCGACTTGTCTTCTAGGGTTATTAACCAATTAATTAGGGTTTCTTCTTGCTTCCCGGAATATTCTATTCTCGTCAGGTTTACACGTGCACGTAAATACCTCCCGCAACTGCCATAATGTCAACATTCCCTCCTAGCTAGGGAGGTATTGAAGGTAATGGTCTTGATCACAAACATACCATTCACCCAGTAGCATCAACATAGTCTTATAGATTATCTCATGATTAGATCATGAGCACCATCATCACTATCAGTGTCATCAACTGCATCATCTCTCGAAACCATACTCCATTTGAGTAATTAGGCATGATGCTGGATAAGTCACTCACTCCACAGAGTGACACAAGAACCATTATTCTAATCCGGACATATGTCCTAGAAGAATAAATGTCCTGGACCATTTTCCGTTCGGGGAAATCTCTGTCCATTGATCATCCATCTAGCTGATAATCATTTCCAACACTACTGATAGTCTTCAAGGCAATTAGAACAATGTCATTCAATAGAACACAACTGTGTCTATCCATAGTAGTACACAACTACAATCCAGTGGTACACTACCACACCAAGTAGCACACAGATACTTGATCAGTGACATATAGTCACAATCAGTGGAACACATCCACCACAGTAGCATACATCTACTGTCCAGAGACATACAGTCTCCATAACAATCATATCATCTGGTGTCAACCTGCACAAAAAACATTGTTATGATATAAACTGAATCATCTGGGCCATTCTTTCACTCACATCTGTGAGATCTAGAAAAGCAAATGCCCTCAGAAGGTAAAACATCAATGATGAGCTATCTGGACTATTCTTCTCAAGCAAGGAAGAATAATGTTGAAATAATGTAACTGCGAAGAGTATTCTTATTATTATTGTTATTTTATTATTAGGATTAATCCCCATTGTGGATTAATCATGTCAGTAATTGTATTAGGACCAAATCCCCTTTTGC